>JAPDSC010058376.1:91037-135294 GCA_026290005.1 Latrodectus geometricus
ATAAATGTATGTAAAATAACATTAAAAACATTCTTATTACTTCTAATAGAATTTTTCTTACTATACGAATCTAATTTAAAATCCCTCATTGTTTGATATTAGCTTAAATTTATAATTAGCTCGCCTGTGAAAGCAAATGAAAAAGTATAGAAAATAATTCACATTTTTAGAAAATATTATCATTAAATTTAACTTCTTTTATAGCAAATTATAAAGGAGAAACTTTAATCTTTGCTCAAATTAAAATTTTAGACAAAGGAAATCGATACAGGGTTGGATTGCAATTAAAGATTATAATAAATTTTAAACAAATTAATTATTTGATTCAAATTTCCATGAATTCGTTTCAGATTAATCATTAGAACCTTTTAGAAATATCTGAATACATTATGTTAGGTTATCAATTATTTATTAAACTATAAATCGATAAATTATTATTTGATTTAGCTAAAGATTGCTTATTGAAGATACCTAAATAGGAGAGTATCTTAATATTCCACCTACCACTTTTTGAAACTATATATAATTTCATAAATATGATGTTGCAAATGTAACACTTTCATTATCAGGCTGGGGTTCATAAATTCAGGACCGTTTTAATGAGGGCGTCTGAAGATGTGGCCCATTTGCATTAAAAAATTAAATGATGAATTTCATTTATAATCTAGTAGATAACTTTAATCAATGAACAAAAATAAATGACAGAAAAATAAAGCTATTTACAAGATGCAATATATAATTATCATCAATAATATGAATGACAGTTTTGATGTTTATATATAGATTTCTTATATTTATGAATTTCTTTAATTAATAGATTTTTTTACGTATATATTTGGTAATTCTTATATATACATATACAAAATTTCAAGAATATTTAGTGCATCCTTTTTCCCTCTCTGCTAAATGTAAATCTTTTAAAAACATACATATAGATACACATCTAATCATTGGAATGAAACTTTGAAAATCTTAGATTGTAATTCTTACTACTGCTTCTTGTACGCATTAAAGGAAGTATCATCTAAGTAATGAACAGTAAATGTTTGTTATCACACACACACACACATACACACACATAAAGTACAATCTGAAGCATATCTTCATTATAAAGTCACAAACAAAGTTGTAGCTTAATATTACATAAATGTTTACCCCACAAAATAAGAGTAAAATAATTTGCCCTTGTGTCACTTGCAAGAATAATTTACGATGAAACATTTTCATTGAAATTAATCATGCGTGAAATTTATTTTATATTATTACAGCTAATAAAAATTTATTAGCAAAATTTATCGTAAATCAAGTGATTGAATGTAATTTTTTTATACAATTTATTTGCAGTAATTTACAATGATTTGGATTTTCTATTTTGAGTTCCGAATAAGCATTTGATGCTAGAATTATAACTTGGCACTAAAACAAGTTCTTAAATTCTTGAAAACATTATTTGACATATGAATTCATATGAAATGAATGTAACATGTGGGAAAATATATTTAAAATCGAAAACTCAATCTTCGAAATTCATTTAAAACAAGGGGAAAAGTATTACATTAACTATTACGCATTGTCTTGCAACATATTTTCGATTTATGCCAGGGAATACTTTGCCACATACAATACATATCAAAATCATAAGTTCACCAGTAAAAACGAAAATTATGATACTAAAATTAGTTCTATAGGGTACTATATATATGATTTTTTATGCTATTAGGTATCCAACGTTCATTAAAACTTTAAAAGTGTTTGAAAGGGAAGAAGTAATAATAATAAAAATGCATTGTTTATAAGAAAGAGGAATCACAAAGACATCATATTTTATTTAGAAACACAAAGAAAGTCGAATAAAAAAACTATCGGTAGAAGGCGGTTGCTTACGATCCAAATCAAAACGTATAATAGGATAATAGAGCGCTCCATTTTTTAAAACATTACGACAGATAAAATGCTTATTATACTTATTTTTAAGGGCCTAAGTCCTACATAAATGCTTTTGAATTGTTCCACAGCAAGAAATCAATTGGAGTTAGGTAATCTCAATATTACTTATCTCGCACCTTAACTGAATACTCCGTTTTAAGATTTGCTTTAGATTCATTCGACTGGATTCTCGTAGTGTAGCAGTGCACCATTTTGTATGAAACTGATTTTCCAGATGCTTGAAATATTTTATAAAAGAATGAGATGCTATTTACTGTACCTTTATACTTTTTTCATACAGATTTCTTACATGTTTTTTAAAAGAAGAGTTGTCCAACAAGGAAAGTGGAGTCAGTGATTTCAGGTTTTGTCAGATTATTTTAAGCAAAATCCTACTTCTTCGTGAAAACTTTCTCACTAACCTGAAAGCTATGAAACCAAGAAAACTATCTTTAACGTTATTCTTTAATTTTCTTAATGAACTCTTGGCTCACCTGTTATCATTCGTTCATACAATGAAAAATAATATGTAATGAATATACAAGTCACATGATTTATAAGAAAAACCGTAGTTATGTAAAAGGTAAGTTTGTTTTAAATGGTAAGTCCACTTAAATTATTGTTAATCAAAAAGAAAAATTTCAATTGTTTTTAAAACGCACATAAACCTTATTTAGCATTTTTACAAATGCTCATTATCAATTTGTCTCAAATTTTGCCTATTTCGAAGAAACATAATTTTTTCAAGTCTGCTTTATGGTTATACTATTTTTCACTTGAATAGATTATTTTTCAAGAATGTTCCACATATTTTATCTGGAGTTATTCGTAATCATTGACCAATTGGTAATATTTATACTGATCATTATCGATGACCAATTGATAATATTAATACAGTTAGTAAAAGTTATTAAAATGTCATTCAAAATTGAGATTTAAAGCTTTAGCAGAAACATTGTAATATGTAGAACAGACTTTAATTGTACTCTGATTGGAGAAGAATAAAATATTCAAGTGATTGTAAAGCAGCCTACAACATTCAAATGAATATCAACAAGTACTATATTAATTTTTATGCACATACAATCCAATATACACTATAATGGAAAGGAATAACTATTCTCTTTGGGGATACATCTCTCATCATTTCACCAGTAATCTTGATAACCATTTTTAGAAAAATATCTGATACATGTCTGTATTCCTCTCACTCGTCTATGTCGAAGATTAGCACTTTTTCTTTCTGGTATGTCAAGATAGGCATTTCCGTCTATCTTCCTATATCCTCCATAGATCATCTCTCTCCTTTTCTTTTCTGTGTGGACTCCTACTGTTAAGATAGCTTTTAATCGGGAAGAACACTTATTTCCATCTCCCTTCTTCCTTTTGAACTTTTCTGATTCTTTTGGTCTTCCTCTCGCCCCTCTTTCCTCTCGTATTTTCCTGACTTGTATAGGTCGAATTCCAACTATTATATGGCTCATATTCTTCGCCTATTTCATCCATTGGTCATTCTTCGATTATCAAATTATCGTATAAATCCTGTATTTCCAGGGATAGGTTAAAAATCTCCCCTCTCTCTTTGACTGGAAACACATAAATACAAAATAGAACATGGTTTTTCATTACATTGGAAACACCCGCATACCACAAGTTAAGAATACATTTATTAGGGAAATGAAACTATAAATAACGATAAAGTAAAATTGAAAGAATAATGATTTTGTCATACTTACGTACGTGCAGTTCATTTTATATGTATGAAAGTTTAGAGGTATTTGTATGTACTCATTACTATGATTGTCCAGACTTATTCTTTATCCAATCAAATTTGGATCATTTTAGAAAAGCTTTGATTACATGAGCAATTGCCGGTTCATGATGTTGCAACATGTGATTTTAAATAAGAATAGAAATACCTGACATTCTATTTGTCAAATAATAAATATTTGAACCTATGTGCTCAGAAAGTACTCAGTGGTATAACAAAAAAGTAAAATTACCACAAGCGCGCTAATACACATTAATTAGCTATATCGTATTATACATACTCGATTTTGATAAAAATTATGGTTCACTAAATTAACTGCGAGAAGAAATCCCTTTTTATCAAAATCGAGTATGTAAAAGTACTAACATATTTATCAGACAATCTGAATAGGAATTTCAATTAAATTGTGTTGAAAAAATATAATACATGGGTTTGAAGAATCTTGAATAAAAATTTACTAAATATGATCATAAACCGATATGAAAAAGACGTTTTTATAACTCGTAGAAGATTTCAGGCAAAAAATATCTGTAATTCTTTGATCGATAACAGAGCACATACGAAATAAATGCTTGCATTAAATACTCTACTTGTGCAAAAAATTAAATTCTTCACTAAAATTAAATTCACTAAATGTTGACTTGAAATCGACAATTTCTTCAATTATTTCCTATAATTTCTATCTGTGAAATGATCGATCAACTAAGATATTCTCCCATTTGTTCTTGGAAATCAGAAATAGAAAGATTTCGATGATTTAAACTTAAAATGAATTAAACTGCTTCATAACTTCTGCAATTTATTAACATCAAAACAACCAGTAGAAAAGTATTCGAACCAGAAGTAATAAAAACCACAATTACATGAACGAAAGACTTTATTATGCAGTAAAAACCAAAATGTTTGTAAATTTAAATATATTATTCATTTTAACATTTAAAGAGAGGAAATCACATTCAAGTCCATCGATGGTGACACATCAGAAGGTTTATTATAATACAAATTATTTGAATTCATTCAATTTAACAAGAATATCAGAACACATTTTGTAATTGAAAAATATTTGTATAAATTTTGACTATATTAAACTAACTATGCGCAGTAAAAAAAAATTAATGAGGAACGTAATAGTGTACAATCTTGGAAAAAACTTTCAAACATGAAGATATAACTTGGAAAAAACTTTCAAACATGAAGATATAACTTGGAAAAAACTTTCAAACATGAAGATATTGTTAGATATTGAAGATATTGAATCTGATAGTTTCAAATAGTATACTCTTCCAACTTAAAAGAGAAAATACAATTAACTGTTTGTGATTTCGTTTTTAGTCAAAATTGACAGAGTTCATAAGTGATCAGTAAAATTCTTTGATTTAGATATAGACACACTCCCTCCCATTAATCACATGGTAAATTATGATTATATTTTAGAATCAGGAAACAATCTCAGTATCTTCATAAAAAGCAAGACAAAAAAAAACAAAAAAAAAAAACATGCCATTATTGGAATTAGTTGCTTAGTATAAAGAAAACTCCTATTACTATAATAATCTCTTTAGTCTATTAACATTTTTGTTAAATTTGATAAAATAATTAGGAAGCAATGCAACAACATTAAATGAGTTTCTTGATATTTCTCATTTTATTTTAAGGCAATGAACCGTATTATATAAATTACAATGCTACATTTATATATAAACACAAATCATTTATGTCAGTTTCATTATGATAATTTACGCTAAAAATTACTTATCGTATGACTGTAGTATATATATAATAATTTATAAATCATTTATATCCAAATGATAGTCAATACTAAAATTATATGTATATGCACTCCATGTGCATAGATATTTATATATGAACTAATTAATCAAATATTAATGAAAATTTGCTTAAATACAAAACTGAACAACTGTATTTTTATAATATTTTAGAGACAGTATTTGTTTTTCTATTAAAACAAAATTAAAAGATATATTAAGCAATGGTAATAGCATTATTAAAAAAACATCGATTATATTGATAAAATCAATTATTTTTCCTTCTTAGATTTATTTCCGTTTATTCCTGAGATTTATATTTGAACAGCTAAATCAAATAAAATGCACATTAGCTCACTGAGTTGTTGACGGAAGTGTCTTTCCTCATATTAAAACTACCGAAACCAATCGTTTCAATTTTTCGAAGTATCATTCGGTCAAAGCTCTGGGTCTTATAAAGTTCAACGCTCTCCTCAAACAACGTTGATGGGAGTTAATATGGAGGAGTGATAAGAGGAGATCTTCCGATATCATCTCTTGAACAACGGGGAGCAAAAGCCTAAATGACCCCGGGGAGTTTTTCTTATTTGCTAGGAACTCCAATGACTATCATTGGTGCTCTTCCAGCAAAATAAAATCGCCTAACACTCATAATATTACTCTTCATTTTCTGTGTAAAAAGGTGGAAAACAGCATTACTAGAGATCATAAAGGTAGAAAGCTTTGATTTAAAGGAAGAGTACCACATTTATTTAAGATGTTATGCCTTTTCTAGTAGTATATTTTTGTTTTATTTCGAAGGAATAAAGTGTAGAATTTTCTGTTCAAATGTTTACAGAAATTATTTATTTAATAATTTGAGATAATTAATTTAAATTTTTTTATATAAAACATTGTTGGAAAATATATTATGTATATTGAAATCAATTTTCAGATATAATATTAGTATTCATAAGTGTATTACACGTAGACACATTAAAAAGAAATATTAGCTGATGGGTTAAGAATCTAAATATCACATAGATACTATTTGGGATAGAAACTATATAATGATGTTATTAGTACAAACACATATATTTTTATTGTTACCAATTCTAATTAAACACCATAAATTGATTATTCTATTCTTCTAATTTATTTAAGATGCGGAAGAGATGAAAAAAGTTATGTAATTTTATAACTTTCGAATATTTATTATTATTATTCATAAATTTAAAGATCACTGAAGTAGATTTATATTGGATTTAAATTTATGTTGATTAAACAAAAATTAAAGGATACCTGAAAATATTATTAATATGCATTTTTAAACCAATACTATAGAACTTTTGTAATATTATAAAATCAATCATATTTATTTTTTTAACTAAAATAAATTTTTTATCAGCTTATATAAGTTTTCGGTAGACATCTGCAGTGATAGTATATCTCATGAGGTATCTACCAGACAATTTCTGATTTATGCTAGTTGGAAAGATGACATTTGATACTAAAATATTCTCTTGCGGATTTTTTTGATTATATATAATTCAGTTATGAGTTCAAGGTTTTAAAAATGGATGACAGCAAACATAAAATTCGATACATTTTAGTTTTTCTTTTATAAGGGCGTAAATGCTAGCCAGGTGGCTAAAATTGTGAAAAGTGTTTATCGTCTTATATAAGACTGTAACAATAGTAACATACAATTTTGGTTTCGTTGATTCCGTTCGGATATTTTTGATGTTAAAGATAGACCTCATATGGATACAGCATCATCGAGAATGTCTATAAAATATCAAAAATTATCGAAGTTGACAGCATGTCAGAAATCGTAGCTTCGCGCAAGACCTAAAAATCAACATGGCTATGTTTTAAACTCTTTTACAAAGCGAATCCGAAAGAAGTTACAAAAATTCTCGTAAAAATAATTGATTTCTTTTTTACCAAACTAATATTTTTAATTCAATATCTTTAACTTGCCCTTAATTAGGGCATCAAAGGACTATCACAAGAACCAAAAATAAAATTCTTGGTCTTTATGGTAGTCCTTTCATGTCGAGCATCTGATTGGCTAAGAAATCAGTTTATCTTTAAACTTTTCGTATATCCCCAACATCATGCTTCTTCTGAAGGTAACTTTTCAAAGACAAGTTATGATTTACGCCACTTATGAGAGTGCACGTGTAAAGTTCTCAGACATTAACTTTGATCAATATCCTCTTGGAAAAAAAAGCATTGAAATTACTCTAAAAGCCTGAAAAAATAAGAATCTTTACTCTAATGTTGAGTTGTAGCTGATATTGAACCTGTATTTTTCCATTTGAAAGATTGATATTCTACTAATAACCTAAAACTAATTTCATTAACTTTATATAAAGACAAATTTAGTATTTGAGAATCATTAGCAGATATCAAAAGATGATAAATTGCAAATAAAATTAATGATGCCATATTTTATTAAAATGACATTCTTAATTGATAACTATGTTTTTGGATTCCTTTAAGAGTAAAAAATGTTTTGACAAAATATGTATACCTTTTTTTAAACATATATTTCTACATTTCTTAAGCATTTAGTTAACTAAAGTATGTAAAAGACGCATGTAATTATATTTTTAATTTTACTTTTTAAATAGAGACAAATATTTAATAAAATGTCTGATATATAATTTAATCTTCTAATATTTGTGAAATCTGGTTGATTTTGTAATTTCAGTTTAGACTTAATAGAAATAGTTTAACTTTATTTTAAAAGAAATATTATAATTGATATTCCATTAGAATATGTAATAGATTATCAGAAAGCTTTCTCTACATAATTACACAAAATTAATTCGTATGCTTAATAAAATAACTTTGAAACTGTCTATACAAATTAACATATTTATTATATTGTAAATTATTTTTATTGTATGATACAAATCCTATACTTTTCTTTCATCACGCTAGAGTGAAATTACAAAAACGGCGTTAAACTAACAGCTGTTCATGGCAGTCTTATATTTCAGACGGAAAATGTATGTACTGAAAAAGCAAGTAAAATATGAAATACGACGTTGGATTTAATACAAAATTTTACTTTTTATAAAACTTGTTTCAATTTTTCATCAGTTAGAATAAAACCATTTCTGAAATTCAACTTTATATGAAAGCGAATTTTCTCTTATGACTTTATTTTGTGTGTGAGAGTATTTCTTTTTAAGAACAAATGATCATCAATTGAAAAAATAATTTTTTTTTTGTATTGAAAAAGTCCCAACTGTTTGAATATCATTTAATTTTAATTAGTTTCCTTTTAAATCGCTCTTTTTGCAAATTTTATGAATAATTAATTGGGTAGATATCTAATATGACAACTTTTTCATTGTCAGTAATTTAAAGTTTTGTAATGTTTATATCATACAATATATGATCAAATAAGGAGTTCGATTTATGAATTTATATTCGGTTTTCTTTATTTCAACTACTTATTATTAGATAGATGAAACTTAAGTCTTACCTGGAATTAAATCTAGAATCTACTAATAATTAATCAAAATGAAATAAAACTTTATGAAATGATTGTTAATATACATTGGAAATTTACTTATATTCTTTAATAAAATAGAATTCTTCTGAAATGAATTTGAATTGTATTGCATAACTTCAATGGATTGATTACCTAATTGCTTCGGAATACATGATGGATACTCTAAATTGGTAAAGTAGTTGCAAAATTTCTTTTTAATTTTTTTAACAATGTCATAAATATGTTTTTGCATGAGGTTTGAATTGGTACTTAATACAATTCTTCCATTTTTTGTAACCACGTCCTAATAGATCAAAAGATTTTGTATATATAGGTCATAAAAATAAACGTATAGAGTTTCTTTCAAGCATATTTTATACTGAAACTATGTTCTTCGATATTATCCACAATATCTTCCCGAATTTTATATATCAATTACATTACTTCGTAATTTAAGAATAGTTTTACTAGATGCTCTTATTTTCAGAGGTTTAGCACAGAATGGAAAATATTTCTGGAGCCAACCTGAATTTTAAATCCGCAATTCATGGTAGATATAAATAGAAGCATATAAATATACTATGTAACTGTCAATTTTTGCTTCGCCTAAAAAAATATGAAAAAAAATGAAGACATAAAAAGCTGATTTTGTGCAAAATAATGAGTTGCTTTTAAATGCGAATAAAAGATAAGAACTTTAATGCAGTTTGTTTTCAATAAAATTCCTATTTTTCTGGGTTTTTTTTGAATAAATTAATTAATTTGATATCTTGTTCGATTTTTTGGCGTTGATTATATCATGATTATTAAAATGATTCTTAACTAAACAACATTTAACCTAAAACTTGTGACTAGTCACTCAAATATTACAATTCCGAATAAGGATCAATAATTTCAATTGTTGGTAATCAAAATCGAAGAGTGATTTCCATACGCGAAACATCTAAGATTATGGTGGTCATTCGTAAGGCAATGTCTACTACTAGTGAGAGCAGAATGTCTCACTATAACGGATTGCATATCTGAGTACCCTTGGCTTATGTTATTCTCTCTATCCACACTTGCGACAATAAGCTCAAATCAATAATAAAGAGGAGGTTGTGACAATACTACCTCTTTATTTGTTTTCAAATTTGGAAAAAGAAACAAATTTTTTAGTTTAATGAAAAATCTAAATAAACTAAATATAATAAAATTTAACTTTTTTTATATTTTTATTTAAAAAACCTCATTTATCCACTCCATCAACACTGGAATAAGTTTTTTGCTTTAGTGTTCTCTTCATTACTGGAAATAAATTTCAAAATCTTTTTACTTTTTCTTTAAATATATTTCCAAGTATCCGATATTAGTTTGCCTAAATAAAATTGTCATATTTGATATAAGGTTTTATTTCCAATTGAACTTGACACTAATCATGGCATTAAAGTCACATTTTAACTTCACAAAGTACTTTGTCGTATGTGCTGCTTATATTTTTGTTTTCCCCTGTAAATTTTCCAGAAGGATAAACAACCAAACAGCACTGTCTTTTCCCTCTTTAGTTGGAACATAAAATCTTCACAGACATCTTTTTGGCTGCTCTAGAATTACTACACAAGAGAAGATTCTAGTCAACCTGCTGTTCTGATTATAGTTACTTTGAAATAAAGAGTTGAATTTCTTCGAAACACCTTCAGGTTTATTTTAAAGTACTGAGATGTATATCTATAGGAACTGCACAAATATCATTGCGTTATAGGAAGTACAATTTGTAGGTTTTTAAAATGAAAAGTTATGCATGCCACTTATTTTCGTCTGCACAAACTTAAATTTTTTTGCAGACACATTGTTTTTTCTTCCTATTTTCTCATGTGGTTTCTATGATTTCTTAAACCTGACCTATGATCAACGTTGGTAAAATAATATCAGAAAAATAAAGTGTAGTTTGAAGGATTCAAAATATTTTCTATCAATTTAATCACCATCTGTTCATCAACAGTATCATTTCTTGCATCCGATTCTTTATCGCGCACTATCGTGTGATAGAGAAGAAATCTGCTACATTATCATTCACCTACACAAGAAACTCAACATTTATATCTACTACGTCTTATACTGACATTAATATGGGAATACTTAAGTATTATTGAAATTTAGTTTAATTAGTGTAACATAATGACTTATTCATTAAAATTTAGAAATTATATTGCTAAGTATAAAAAATGTCAACAAATTTACAAATCAAGAAAATGTAAAAATTAAAATGACATTTAATTTAATATAACTTTCTTGAATTTCAATGAATTTGTTCTATGTAAAAAATTCTCAATGATTCAGTGAGATAAATAGTCTCATAATTTTCTGAAGAAATGTTCATTGAAATAAAGAAAAAGCGCTAATATATGAATATTGTAATTATGAAATTTTTTTACAAATTGGAATAGATTCAAAACCTGAAGAATTTAATCCTTTACATCATTACAATTATCTTTTAATGGTATTATCATTTTGATTAATGAAAAACTATTTGCATTTTAATCTGATTATTTGTTTTGATTGATTAAGCACATTTATTATTTTAATTATTTAAACAAGGAGAATTATATGCTTGAATCAAATTGGGTAAAATTAATATTTAATTTTGGGTTTTCAAATATATTTTTCTATAGTTTGATATAAATTAAATGATTCAAAAGCTACATCTCATACAAAAAAATTTCTTTAACCATTTGAGTGCGGTGAAACGCTATCGTGCTTAGTTTGTTATGCGCCAAAATGCGGAAAAACGCGATAGCGCTTCTCTTGTTTTGTTAATTAAATTACTACACATTTCATTCTGCACTTTTAGCATATATATATAAGAAAACTCTTCAGCACTCAAACGGTTAACAATAGTATTTTAATGTAATGAAATTAGGCATGTGTGTTTTAAATTGTTTTGTTTTGACTGGTTGAAACACTGATATTGTTTCATTAATTTAACTGAATATGATTCATTCTTTGTATCAAAATAAAGAAAATTCACTAAAATTTTTCTTAAAATTTTTTACGATTTGTTTCGTATTAAAATATATTCATGGATAAAAAGTTAAATCTCATAAAGTATTCGTTTTGTTGATCTTAACTAGTATTAGTATTTTAATCAATAAAACAATGCATGTATTTAGCTTCTGACTTTAGTAATTCACAACACTGAAACATGTTAATATATTTTAGAATAAATAAATTACATATGGTAATTAACAAAACACAGTCAGTGTGACTTAAACAAATAAACTTCATTACTGTTGCTAAAAAACTCATTCTTATTATTCTGGTAAAAAGAGACTCGTCTAGCGATTCGGGTAAGATTTTTTCCATGTCAATTTAAGCGCCAAAATAGCTATAGTCCGGTTACAGTCACGCTCACTCCATCAATCCAGAACTGTGAATTTCTACTAGATGCATCTAGAGACGCACACCCCACACCGACTCCCTCCACCGCATAAACGACGTACTATCGTCTTTGATGCGACACTCTTCTGAATAATTAAATAGCGAGAGATTTCCCGTCCCTGGAGAGACCTGGCAGCAAATTGCCCGCCTGCTTAATGTGCCCGATTCTTCATCTCTCTTTCTCTGGTAGAAGCCCCGGCGCTTTCATATGAAAAGGGGGGTTGACACATCTTTTAAGAAGGCGCAGAGGAAGGCTTGGGGCTTCTCCTCATTTGTGTGCACTTGCTGACTTAGGATAAATTCGCTCAACCAATGGATGTTTTCCAGATTGCGTCAGGAGAACGCAACTGCGGGCATGACTAGACTTTGTCAAATGAACCGGTTATAAAGCTTGATGGATTGTCGAGTAGAAAGCTTTTATATTACAATCTGGGGAAGAATCTGTTGGGCGTAAACAGCTCTATATCCAATACCACTTCCTGATATATGTTTAGCTCCTAATTTTGTTTTATACCATAAGAGAAAGTAATTATTTATATGTATACAGAGAATAAATCATTGGGTCAGATAGTTAGCTATGACTAAATTCACAGAATTTTATGCTTTGTTAATAATGCATCCATATTTCTCATAACACATGCAATTTCATCACATAAAATACTGTAATATATTAAATTCAAATGCAATATAGTTATTATATATATATATATATATATATATATAAAACTACATGTATAGCTATATCGTTATATCTATATATATAAATAAAATTTGTGAAAAATTTGTATTAAATTTAAAGGAACTAAAATTACTGTTATATGTTTGATAGATTTTTTAATAAAAATTGGGTTCTATAAACTATGGTAATTACAGTTTAAAATATTTTAGACCTTATTTTTTCGCATATCTTACTTAATTGATTAAATAATATTCAGTTTACATTTTTAATAGTTTTAAATTATTTGGAAAACAGTGAATTTTACAGTACACATAGAAAATTTGTTTTCTAAAGAAAACCATTATGAAACAAAATATTTAAAATTATCAAATTTTTCAGAATATGGATTAAAAAACCTTTAAGTAAACGATAATCTTCCTTTTATTAATAATCTTAATTAAGAAATTATCAAATATTCCATTAGTGTTCTTAATTAATAAATGTTAAATTTTATGTTGTTTTCTTATTAGTTATAAATGTTTAGAAATATAATTCTTTCTAACTTTGTATGTATTTTGCAAAGTTCTTTACTCTGTTTGATTTTGTATTTTTTGAGTCCTTAAGTTCTAATAGTACCTAAAAAACATTTAAAAATTCATTTTTAAGCTTTAAAGTAGAAGAAAACTTTCACATAAATTTTCCTTTTTTCATTTATATTTTGTCACTAAATCAAAGTTTTTCGCAAAATGTATTATTTTTTTTTTTTTGCTGTTCATGTTTTGTTACTTATTTAATCAACAAAAAACACAAATAATTAACCCCAATGAACGATTAGAATTAAATAAAATTAAGTGGATGCTAAATCTTAAAAGCTTTATTAAAAATAAAATCCTTCTATTGACATTTATTTGAACAAAAATGATAAAAGGACTAAATGAAGTTAATTAGGAATTCATTAACAGAAATTTTTTCGAATGACTTTAATATTCCTTTTTCAACAATGAGACTTAGCAAAAAAATGTAGAAACAAAAAAGTAACAAGTAAGTTCCATTAGCAACTTCAAATGTATAAGTTAAAAATTCAAAATTTTTATGAATAGTAATTAAATACTGAGAAAAAATAACTAAAATGAATAATCTGTAGGATTATATTTATTTTAAGAAAGAGTTGATTCATTATTAAATCATACAATAAAAAAATGATTTATATGCTTGGTAATTATATTTAATGAGGTCATAGTCACAGTTCGCAGTTTACTTGTGCAATAAAACAGATAAGAATATACTTATAACACATAATATATAATCATATTTTTCACATCAGTTAAGTTCCATAATTATTGGATTTAGATAAAAAGAATTTAAACCTATCAGCTTTAAAAAAATTTTTTTTATCACAGATCTCTATTTTTAAACCTTATTGTCTTCTGTCAGTGATCAGATGATTACTGATTCATGTGAATGATCCTTGATAAACGATTTTTTCGATATGTAAATATGAACTTTTCTTTGTTCTTTGGAATTTATAGTTTAAGGTTACGGAATCGAGATTTGTAGAATTATCATCTTCTTAATTGGTCTTAACAGAATGAGGTTAAAATGTATTTTATAGTCAACGTATATTAATTCTGATTTTTGCTAACCGTTTTCTAATGGTAATGTAGAGCTCTTTGAAAGGAATAAATTCCAAATTTGATTCTAGTTATTGCTGAACAACAGGAGATAGATATTTGATATGTGTAGCTGTTATATTAACAACGAAAGCCTGTGGAAAGGCATTTAAATGTCTTGATAGATCCTTGCACTTATTATTGAACTTTGTGTGTTACGTATTGATTCAAGACAGAAAAACTGAAAAATTCTCATGCATCTTCTAACAAACATGAAAGGAGCAGAAGTGGAGCATCCATATCCTTTCATTCATCTGTGACTTGTATCAAACACATAATCTTTCGCTCTCAAGAACAGGGTTTTAGTATTAGGACGTTGTGGAATAGGGCAAAGGAATATGTGAAACGTGGAACAAACATCCAAAAGCTATTCTAAGTTTTTTCCTCCTCCATATACTATTGCCTTTTATGAAGAATTGTAATAGTGGGCTGTATTCACCTGTTACAAGGGGAGAAACCAGGAAAATACCCACCCACCAATTTGGACAGATCTGAATGCAGAAAGCATTGATGCAACAACTATCGCCCTCTGTAAATATTTGAGAAATAATTAAATTTTTCCACTATAATATTTTTGCCTGGAGTATTGAAACACAAATGTTAAAAAATATTTTTACATTGAATAGGATTAAATGTCATCATGCATAATTTTTACTAATGCATACGCAACCTGTTGTTACACAAGTCTGTTGGATTACACCATCTACTTCAATGTAACTTTATTTAATACTTTGTGAATCCTTGTTAGTGAACTTATTTTTTTTTATCAGTTCTGTAATATTTTACATACAGTTTTAACTTTTGTATGAGTCTTTATATATGCATTTAATCTTTAATATTCAGCATCTTTACTAGATTCCTTTTTTCAAGAGAACTTTTTATATCTAACTGAACATAATATAAACTTATCATAGAACTATTTAGTACTGCTTCTACATAATGTGTTCAACTACGTAATGTGTTTTCTCACATATTCCATAACAAACATTTCCGGCACAAAGGCAATATAAGCGCAAACACCACATTAAATCAAATTGTGATTTATAGCCGTAAATCTAAAAGGCGCAAAATTTTAATTTATCTCATATATAAAATATGTGTTAAGAAAATGTTTACGTTGAAAACATAACTCTTAAAATAAATTATAAGGCTTGAAATGTTAAACAAACATTTGGTTCACAAATGGACTTGAATTTACGCATAGCGAAAATTTTGTCCTAATAAATATCTTAACTACAAGCTGTTAAATTGCACGAAAAAATGACGAAGATGTTTTTTTTGTATGCTAAATATTTATTTTTTCTAATTATTTCTATGATATGCAAATCCTATGAAACCTGAATTTTCATATTATCTTAATTAAATCTACTGAGTTAGTGTGGATCTAAATTAGAATCATTCAAGTCATAGCATTCATCCATGTAACCTTTGAATTTTTAAGATTAATATCAAATGTTGTATAAAAATGTATAGGCAGAATTATGGAATACACAATAACAACGGTTTATATTCATAGACTATATACACAGACAACATCCAAATTAACCATAATTGTTATTGTGGTTAATTTGGATATTGTAATTAATACTGGGTTGTCATGGCTAGATGCCTCATGGGGGTGTAATGAGCTGTAACACTCATCATTTATATTTATTAACAAAACAAAGAATTTATTTATACATTTAAATATCTATTATTTGATATTTTTATTATATATTAGTATATTTTACTGTCTTAATTTCTTAATATGAATCAAATTACATAAAAACATATGTTTTAAAAACATGTAAGATATATTTTACTAGTGTACTTCAGTTTCATCAAAAATCTCTTGGTTGAAAAATTGAGTTGTTTCTTTTCGCTTCTTTTAGGAAATAAAGTTATGGCTTCGCTCGCACTATCCCTTTTAAAATTGATAGAACACAGAGTAAAGAAAACAAATCATTTGGAAAAAAAGCTCAATGTAACAATCTTAAAGCTTCTAAGGAAAAGATTTATGCGGGTCTAAAAGTCCAAAAAATACTATTGTTTTATCTTATGCTTATATTTTAGCCTATTTTGAGAATTTTAGGATTTCAAAGGATCAATTCAATTGGATAGTTTTTATTAAGCGCGTTATTTGTATATAATAATTAACTTTAAATTAAAATTTTAAGGAATATTTAATTATTTCTGTGAAATGCAAAATAAAAGACATCTAGGTTATTCAATTTGAAAATAAAATTTATCAAAATAAATTAGCTTGACTAAAAAACATTGATCTCTTTTGCCTAAATAATTTATTAGAATATTTAAAGCTTTCAATATGTTGTTTGTTAAATATATATATTTAAAATATCATATAAATGTGTGCGTATATCTTCATACTATACAGCCTGGTATGCAGATTAATTTATATTACTGATAAAATGAATCGCTTTACATAAAATTATCAGAATCAATTAATAATTGTTTTGTCCGGGAAAATATTTGACAAATTTCTTTCTTCTGGCGAAAAAATTCAGTAATTTTAGTTTGAAGGAATGACAAAATTTATCATTTTATTCTCTGAAAATAAAATGTTTTCTCTGTGTACTGGGAAATATATCATAAGTTCAAATGTGTGTGTGAAATTTATTAATATTACAACTAAATAATTACTTTGGTGAATGCAAAATTCTAAAAATAATGGGTAAAAAAACTCTAATTTTGAATGCATTATTTTTAAATGCCTTTTCTGATAGTAAACTGTCTAGACTTTTAAATGTTTCGAGACAATACTCAATTATTTTCACAATAAATTTGAAAAATTTTCAATATTTGTATTTCCATTTTCATGACAAAAGAAATTTTTTTGTACATTTTTTTATGTTTCACAAACACTAATTTTATTAATGTAATGCATTGTAAAAATTGTTTAAAATTGTCATGAATTATTTGTAATTCAAAATTATTTCACTCAATGAATGTCTCCCAAAACCTTTTTTAACTTTCGCAGGAATAATTCAATATATCTTTATCATAGAATAATTTAGTTTTTGATTATGTACACAATGCTGGTATGAAAAAATCTTTTAAATTAACGTATAAAATGGAAGAACTATGTGAAAATAATATTTTGTAGCCTTAATATAAATGCATCTAATGATTAACATCTTTGCAATTGTATATCTTCTGCCAACACTTGAAAAAAAGAGATATTTGATATCATTAGCACAAATTCTATATTAGTTTATTGAATTATAGATTGTTCTAGATTAAAATAGAAAACAAAATATTATGGACTTTAACATTCATGACAACATTTTAAGGATGTGAGTAAATATGTTTTCATCAATCTCTATAAATTATTTGATAATTATAGATTTCCTAGAATTCAATGATTGGCGACTTCAGATCTATATAAAAAGTGAAGAAGAGGAGAGAAAGTCGAAATTTTTGTATTTTTCTTTAAAAAAAAACAAAAGATGTTTCTTTCCCCCCTCATTTTCTGCCATATTTTACCAAAATACTGCTTTCCAACAAATATAAAAAAGTTTATCGTAAAAATAGTAATTCAATACGTATTTTGATTTTTAATTTTATAATATATTTTTAATTAGTGAAGTGTGTATTTTCCATCATGAGTAGCAATTCTGTGAAAGAACCTATAAATCCTTTCTTGATTTCGTTTTAAATTTTTAATTTTATGTTCATTTTTTTATTAATACAGAATAAAATTTGTATAATCAAAAAATTAAAGCTTAGTGAAAAATATTTTCCACTAAAATTCATTAAAGTTTCTTACCCACTAAAATTTATTTAATATATATTTATAAAGCAAGATGCACATTAATCATAATTGCAAATGAAATACACAAATCATCTTATTGAAAAAAATACAAGACATTTATATTATGAATAAAATGCAAAATTGAAAATAATAAATACTAATGCAATTTTGAAAGTGATTTGAAATTTATGCGATCATCAATAAAGTAATTCAAAATTTTTACTACCTGATTGTTATTTAAGATTTTACAGTATTTCGTTAGTAAAGTTGTTTCACATCATGCTCGTTTTGCATTGCAATGAAAATAACATACATGCATTCAACATATCTCAATAATTGAAAAATTATTATCTTCTTTATTATGCTTGATTAATAATTTCACTTTCTTAGGAGTAAAAAGTACTAAAATTAATTCTTAATAATTTTGAAAAAATGTGAGATGGAAATACATTTGTGTATTATAAACTTAATTCGTGCAAAGAGTTTCTCTGTTTACAACAATTAAATACATCTAATTATGCAAATAGCCAATAATACACTTTGGGTGTTAAGAATTTTTTAAGAGTGTTTAGTTTTAATTATTATAAGATAATTAAAATTAAGAAAAGTAAAATAATAATTACAGCAAGATTAACTTACAAATATTTATAATAATTAATAATCACAATTTTTACATTTTAAGTAATTACCGGTCAAAAATGTTAATAATAGGTAGTTAAAATTTTATAAAACTTGAAATTTCAACAATACGCAACCAAAACAATTATTTACGCTTGATTAAAAAATTCAAATCTCCTCAACAGATGTTTGAAGTATAAAATTAGGAAGCAGGCTTGTGGTTGGTTGGTTAGGTTTTCTGGCGCAAGGTCCAAAAAAGAACAAGCTGCGCCAACAGGCTTGTGCATAATATATGTACATTGGGGATAAAAACGCAAAACACATGCATCTCATACTCATTATTATTTCCAATGACTGCTCCTTTGATTTATCATGAGTGAAACTGTATTATCAAAATGTTGACTACGTAGCAACTGCTCTCATAAGGTTTATGACACTTACATTTTTTTGAACAGGTCTATAAGGCAACGGCTGCCTGATTGGTTAGGTTGTCGCTTTCAATATCGGGAGGAATGAGCTCGATTCCCGATTTAACTGAAGATCCGTCATATTCACTGAAGGCCTTTGGACACGTTTAGCAAGTATTGGTCTCAAAATCCTCCAATCAAAATGATACCTATAATGATGGTAGGTTAAGTATTAGAGTTTTTTCTGCTTGGTCCCCACTTCTAAATTACGAAAACTCCCACGCAGCTGCTTCATCCGAACTGGTTGAGTGGAACTCTGTGTACGGTACAGGGATGTATGCTGATTCAACAACGAATAAATCCAATGAAAACAGTTGGTCTGAAATTAAAACAGACTCGAACACTGAGTCAAAGACCTATTAGAAGAAAAAAAACCTCTAATAGGTCTTAGAAACTGTTAGACAGTTGATGTTATTGCTGTGGAAAAAGAAGTGTGACTACTATGTGGAAAGTTGCATTAGAAGAAAAATTTAGTGGTGTAGGAAGCTGAAATGCATAGGGAATTCCCAGAACTTTCGGGATGCTGTTTAATACAGTAAATACAACTTTGAGAATACGCGATACAATCAGTACGATATCTTTCTTATGCAAAAATTGCTTGTTTTAAACCCTTAAAAACAAAAATTTTGTAATTATTTGTGAGCATAGAGGCTTACATCGCTTGACTCGACAATCAATGCTCAAAATATTCTTCTGGTCAAAACTCAGAATTGTCGAATATTGACAATACAAAATCCATATATTTCGTAATCTTTATTTCTTCATTTTCAAAAGGTGACTGTGTGTTGCCATTTTTTGCATACATTTTTCGAAAAAATTGTAACCGCCAGTATAATGACAAACACTACTAATTTCTATTGTTCAGCTACATAATACTAGCAGAATCATGAATCATGGTTTTAATGTACGTATTCCACCCAAGTTAAGAAATTTCTCTGGAAAATATTTGGAAATGATCAACTTGTAAAATCCAGTTTGCCAAGTGGTTGGCCAACTTCCGAGGTTGACAAACCACTTTTTTTTGGCCAATCCGGATTTTAATCCTTGAAATTTCTGATTCTTGGGTATTTAAAGAATATTGTATATCGCGAGCATTTATGATTTTAGAATTTAGATCAGCCGGCCAACCTGTCTAGTGGTTAGCGTAACTGACTGCGGATGGGGAGAACCTGGGTTCGAATCCTGGCTCAGGCAGGGATGTACTTTCTCTTTCTCTCTCTCTGTGTTTCTTGTCCTTTCCTCAGATGATGGATGAATGTAAACCGCTCTATAAACGGGTTTGTGGTGGTGTGTCGTACCTCAGTGACTTGGTTCACAGGTGCCCACCGAGTAACGATAAAATGAGTAGCAGTTTCCGGCCTTGTTGCGGCTAATGGGCTAATGTACTTATTTGCTCAAAGGTGCCCACTATTAGAAATAAAAAAAATTTAGATGACACGAAGGCACTACATCTTCAGAATCCAAGAGGGATACATTTTATTCTGTTTGGATCATATGATTTTGTATTTCGATTTATAGTCCGACACAATGCCAGAACAGTGAAAATCTCGTGCATTAAATGCAGTTCAGTTTGAATGCTTTATTACTTTATTGTATTTTATTATACTTCTGTGGAAATGTTTGCAGTCTATTTTCCCAATCACTGCAGTTTGCATGTTTTCGAAGTGCGACATAAAGGCTTTTTTTCCCTCAAAGTACCGTCCATTGTTTTTCTAATACTGGCAATAAATTTTGTTCATGATAACTTATTGCCCCATTTATTTATATGATTTAAAATTTTTGTAATTACGTCTTCGAAATTCTCATTACTTTGGGAGCTTAGAGTGGAAATTTCAGGTTCATTAAATGAGTGAACTATTAGTCAAAGAAACAATTTCAATTTAACAACTTAGAAAACTTATATATATATATATATATATATATATATATATATATATATGTAAATGAATTTTTATTCACTTCCTATTGGATATAAAATCAAACAGATAAAATGAATTGCTGATAAAAATATTTTACTTAGGTATAAAAGAGCAATATTAAATTTAGAAATGAAATATTCCTAAATTTTTAGATAAAAAGATTGAAGGAATAAATGAAAATAAATAAATTATTTTTCTTCAATTCACGTATTAGAAATTTGAAATAGTAAATTTACTGAATCAGCCTCTCTCTTTACCAGTCTAGACTGAACATTTCATTTTTGCCTTGATGTTTCCAAAGCTGACGACTGCAAATAATAAAATTTTTATGTCATCCTCTTTTATTTCTGTCTGCAATGTTACCTACAGTAGAGACACTTCTAATCTACCAAGGAAAAATTCGAAATCTTCGACGGAATCCATTTTTTTTTTCGAGTAGTGCCACTTTTTTCTACGCACTTTCTTTCTTCACAGTTCAGATTTCCGAATTTCCTTGCTATAAAAATTTGATTCAGTCCCTGCGTAAACATGATTCGAATACCAATATGATGTCTGAATTTATATTTGTCGCCATAATAGTAGGGAGTAGAGCTCAGATTGAGCTTCCATTTTTTTTATTCTTTTTAAATATTTCTTTATTCACTTTCCTTTTCAGAATACAAACAATTTCTTTGCGCCGATGTTCAATTGTATCATAATAAAAATGTTTTTCGGTTCCGTAGATGGAGCTATTAAATTGTTCTTGTTTGTTCACAGAATAAGAATTAAGTTATAATGCTTATAATGCTTATCTTATAAAAGAAAGGAATGTAAAAATGAGCTACTTGGAGTTAAATTAAACAATTTATTAAATGAATAGTAAATATTAATAATTAAAGCTTAAATTAAATGTTAAATAATCAACAGCATTTAGTAAATCCTATAATACTTTTATGTAAACTAATTAAATAATTCAAATTTGATATAATATTATGAAGAATAATTAATATTCATTCTTTATGAAACTTAGATTGAAAATTAACAAGTTAACTATAAAAGTTAAGACAAGTAAAATAATTTAACCATCTTATTTTATATTTCCCACCAAAAAAATGTATACATATTTACAGATTTTAATTTAAAATTATTTGAAGCATACTTAATTTTTATATGTTTCCTTTAATAGCTTAATACATAATTAAACTCATACACATCTATAACATAAACTAATAAAATTATTCAAATTTTTTATGTAATTAAATTTTAATAAGTTGTCTTTACATTTGCAATTGTCTTTTCTAACAAATACTAAATATAACTTTATAAATTTATTAGAAAAAATATAAATTTATTTAGAAGACGTTTACCACATATGACACACACATTACAGTCGTGTAGAGTAAGTTCATACTAATAAACACAAATTTATAATGTATAGAAAATTAAATATAATTTTATCAATTATTTTTAAATTATCAAATGAAAAATTTCACAATCAATTGGAATATGAGTAGAAATCATACCTTTGTATTTAGAAAGAAAGAAAAATATTTTATAATACTTATTTTAAAATATTAAATTATATTTTATTGCTTTTAATTTAAATTCCCATTCTCTCTTTAATTTTATTATTTTATCATATTTAATTATATTTAATATAATCATCTTTAATTTAACATAAGGTTTGAGAATTATTTATTTAACTATGCTTAAAACAGTTAACTTAGCTGTAACTCAGCGTTTAAAAATAATTAAGTTATTTCATATGTAATAATATCTTCGATATATCTTTGATAAATTTTTTCAGCACAAGATTTTCAATTAAATTAATACCTTAATAAACAGTTATTTTTACGCGCTATTTAGTGCATTTGAATTAACTCGAGTGTACATGTTAGGAGGTTAATTAACTATCTATATATCTTTGTATAAAATGCTAATTTTAAAATTTTCTTTCTTCTTCGTCTCTAATTTTGTTTTGTTGTTATTTTCAGCATTTTTGATTAACTATTAAGAGTAACTAAAATTATTTTTCTTAATGCATATTATTTCATTAATATTTCCATTATTTTAATGCAAATATTAATAAACTAGTATATATAAACATTAACCATCAAGGTTTTACAAGATTTACTAAACATTTTAAAAGTGTCTTATAATAAGAAAAATTAATATCAGTTAAAATTAAAAAATTTTTATATTTAAGAGTCTAAATGTAACAAAACTGATATTTATGACACTAAAATACGTTTTCAAATTTAGAAGTGGGATAGTTTGTTCAAATAAACTTAAATTAGTATGAGGTGACTTAGTCTTCTTTTAATATTCTGAAAACTATTAAATGTTTTCAGAATTTAAAGATTACTCACACAGAAATTACCAAATTTAAAATTATATTTTTACTTATAGAGGAAACAATTTCATTTTAATGAAATTTAATTTTTTGAATATGATAATTTACGACCTTTTTTTATTTCACGTGGCTAGAAACTTATTTTAATGTGTTAAATTGATGCTTTTAAATAACTGTTAAAAGAAATCTTTATTACTCTTACAGTTATGAGAGTAATGACATTTATATTTAGAAACAACTAATTTCTTGCGAATTGAATACAGTCAGTTGTGAATTTTAACTACGATTAGATCTCCAGCTGCAAAAATGTGTTTGAAATTTATAAAAGATGAAATCAGTATTAAGTTTAAATATATCAAAATATAGGTTTATAATATGTACATAACATAAATCTAATTGATTTCGATGTAATTTAAGTTAGATTAAAGGTAATCAACATGAAATTCAATGAAATTAATGTGAACTAATTAAAATGTTACAGAAATTAAAACAAATAAGTTATTTCAGTTTGTTAAGGACAACTTAAATATGTTAAAACAAAGATAAATATTTGAAAGTATCAAAATAAATGCAAAATACTTTTAAAGTAGCATG
Source organism: Latrodectus geometricus (assembly GCA_026290005.1). NCBI lineage: Eukaryota > Metazoa > Arthropoda > Arachnida > Araneae > Theridiidae > Latrodectus > Latrodectus geometricus. The sequence continues at coordinate 115,417 of JAPDSC010058376.1, forward strand.
AATTAAATTCATATTTTACAGTTTTAATATAATATCTGTATAGAATATCTTGAATCCTTCGGTTTTAAAAGTTTTCTAAACTTTTCTATTTTTTTATTGTACTTATATTACCCTATTTTATTATTAATTATATTAAACATATTTTACTGATACTACGCGATTTCTTTTTAAATTCATATGCTTAACTGGATTTTTTGAATGCAACACAATTTAGGTTATTGGAATTTTTACTTACCGAAAATAATGTCTAAAAATATTTTTAAATTCTCATTTAAAATATTAAATTTATAAACTAATTAACCTTTGAATTGATACCAAGCTAAGGCTAACATCTTATATTTCTCCCATTAATTAACGTGTTACTTGGATTGAACTTTCATAATGTCTTAAGCAGACATTTGAATTAAATTGATATTCTTATCGCAGTTGGCAATGTCTACCGCGTAAATATTTGAAAGATGTAAAGACAGAAATCTTTCTAATATTCATCAAATGTGAAAATGTTATTAAATTAGAATGTCTCCATGATTTAGTTTGGTAATGATATAATTATAAGAATGACATTCATGTCAGGAAATTATTCAGTAATCTAATTCTTATAATGAATTCTTTGGAAACTCAATTCTTAACTCATTATTCTTGATAAAATATTTCCTTTGGCTTGAAATGATTGAAATCTTCGTCCTAACTTAAGACGACGTCATCATTTCTTTTATTTCATTGATGAATGTCTAAACATCTAACATAGAGTCAATAAAAGACTCATAATTTTAACTTTTTGATTTGAGGATATATCACTTAAACTAAGCAAGTATTCCTTTTCATTAATATAGAGCTGTTTTATTTGAACAACTCTCTTAGTACAGTTAATGTGCACTATTAGTTTTACTTTTCTCAACAAGGAATATTTTATATTTTTTAAAAGTGTTCAATTATTTTTATAATTTTAAAGCAGTTAAAAATTTAATGCGTAGCCAATTTATTTTAAAGCATATCACAAGTAAATTTCTAATGAATTTTACAGAATTATGTATTAATTTTGTATTAATACATAATTCTATATATAAGTTCTAATAATTACACTTTTATCTTCCTTAATTGCAAAAATTTTATTATTCACTTAAGTTTCATGAAACAAAACTTTATCCCTCTCATTTTATTTATAAATGCGTAAGAGTATACAACATCATAATAGGAAAAAGCAATAAATAAAGTACATATGAATGTGCGTACACAATTTAGAAAACATTTTAAATTATATAGATAATAGATATAATAAAAAATACTTAAAATAAATATAGTTGAAATTCAAACCAAATTAATAAATTTTTAAAGTATTTTTCTACTTTTGTAAAAGTAAAATACTTTGCTCAAGACTCTTAAGCGATTACCTTACACTCAGATGTTACTAAAACAATCTTTTAAAAATGTTATTCTAAACAATAAATCTAATTATATGGCTTTGAAAACATAAAAAATATGACTTTGCTCCAAAAAACGTGTTTAGTCCGTGACCATTACTTTTAAGGAAATAAATTTGACACCACAAAATGGATAACCCAACAGCAGGAAACACAAAAAAAAATTTAAACTCAGCGTTTTGTCTTTTAGAGATATTTTTCATAGCCAGTATATTGTACTTAACTATAGCAAAACAGGATAACAGGAAAACTTCCCAACAATCATTTTGATTGACGTCCCATTAAAAGCAGATACAAAACATCCATCTTCCGTTGTTCAACATTCCAAAAAGGATTATTGAACAGTTCAAAAGGAATTATTGCTGAACAATCTCGTGAATTAAGTTTGATACCTCGATGATATAAAGTCATTTCAATATTAGGAAAATATGCTAATGCTCATGTATAATTCCAGTTTTTATGAATTCAAGTTAATGTAATTATTTATTAATTTAACTTAGTAGAGAAACATTAGTCATTAAAATTTTAGCATTATGCCGAATAAAATATTCTTCATAATGCTAAAATAGACCCTCTGAATATACTTTTTGCCTTTTATTTCATTATAAATTACTTCATGCAACTATTTTTTTAAATGAAAATTGAATATTACAAAATTGAAAATGCAGAATATTTTAAATATTGCTTCTGATTTTAAAAGTGGTTGTTCTTTGATGAAAAAATATTGAATTCCTATTCTCATTGAGAAGTAAAATTTCCATCATTTTGATAATAAATAGTAAAAGGTTTTTTAAACCCATACTGTTATGTACATGTTTTACACTAATTCTTCATACAGCTGAAGAAAGAAATTAAAGAAAGTCCAGAAAAATCTCTAAAATATTAAGCTAGTTAATTTTGCAATAATTCAGTGTACAAAAAATGTTCACTCTGAAATAGTATTCAGTCATTAAAGTTGTCAAAAATTCTAATTAGTGTCTAGGTGTATACTTAATTTAATCAACAAATACACTTATCTCTTAATTATTTATTTTTTTCATTTGGACGCGGAAATATTTATATTCTATTATTTTCTGGCTGCAATAACTTTATATTTTATGTTAAAAATTTGTTTTGTTTTAATTCATTAACAAAAGTTGCAATGATTAATTGTTGAAAATAAACGAGTAGAATTTATTAAAATTTTATCATGTGAAAAATAAAATTTTCTTTAAAAATTTTATCTATAAATAAATTGAAAAAAAAATAAGTTTCAAGTCTATTTATTCTTAACAACTCAATAAACTTGAAATTGAGAATTAGAATAATTTTAATTAGAATTAATTTCCTCTAAAATTAGTATTTACCGCTGTATACATAAAAGTGTCATAATAATTTTCAGCTAATTGAAATCATTACAGAATCAATCAAAAAAATATGAATTATGATATACCCTAAATTTTAAATCATAATTTAATTCATTGAATAAATATTTGAACAAAAATACTTTTCTTCTTAAATGTCTATTTTTAATTGCGATTACTGAACCCTTTTACACCTGATCTGTATTAATATCTCCAAGAATGCCAAAAATCGCAAATTTCATTTTTGTCTTCGAAGTGACTAACAAACAGTATTCAAAACTGACAGAACAAGCAATCTGTAAACCTTTCGATTACGATGTTCCTTATTTAAAATGAGAATTAATTTGTGTCATTAATCTTGATGAAGTGCACTGATTAGATATAGTGTATTGTTCGAAATCAAAGTATCTTCTTAAATTCAAAAGGTAAGAGCATCATAGCAAAACTTTCCTTTACTAGACAGCAAAACTTCCGATTCAGTGTATTGATTATATTTGCCTCCGCTAACGGTGAGATATCAATGTTACTTGGACTTTTTATACCATTCTTCTGATTTATTTCCTTAATCTTTATTTATTTCCAAAATGATTCGTTTCGCTCTTTTTTCTCACCGGATCCATGGAAACGATCTATCATATGCTTTGAATGCAATCGTATTTTGTCACCAGATCACGTGATCCGATTCTTTGTCAGTGTTGGCAACGAAATACAAGGACATACAGCAAAATCAAGCTTTACCTCTCTCCTCGAATTCTTTATGTATGCCTCTTCTATCAAGAAACATACAGAAAAATAGGATCAATCCTTTATCACGAATAAATATGTTATATTTCTGAAGAATGGCTCTACAAATGCTTCATTTATTGTTACTTGGTCTTATGTTACAAGTTTGCACTTGAAGAAGCTATTAATAAATGTTATCTTTTTCTCTGAAATGACTGATTTGTTAAATTTTTAAAATTAAAGTTATAATTCTTAAAATTTAAGAGACAATTACTTAGGAGGAATAAATTTTAGTTAAGAAAGAAAATTTATTAAATCAGAAAAAAACAACAAATTTATAATTTATCTAATCTTAGAAAAGATCTGTGATTAAAAGGTTCCTTACTTTCTTAATTTGAATATCTCGAAGTTTAACTTAAAAAATCTCTCTCTATTACAGAGAATTATGCTAATAAAAACTATGAGAAGAAATATTTTCTAATATAAAAAAGCCCTTTATTGCTTGAAAATTTATCAATAACAACTTTTGTTGTTATTATTAATAGCCTCATTTAAAGCTAGTTTTAATAAAATAATAATTATTAACTTCAATAAAATATTACATGAATCATAAGCAATGTCTATTAAACGTGATCCTAAAATTCATTTTTACTCTTGTAATTAATTGAGAATGTGAAATATTTTTTTAAAAACACTAAATATATCAGATAGAAAATTACATTAGAAAATATGCCAATTGATATTCGTAAAGAGATCGCATGAACTCTGTTTATGGAGAATTTGGTAATTTAAAATCTTAAAATTGAAATCTCTTTAAACATATTTAATTTTAGTTTAACCAAATAATGAATATAAATTACATAAGATAAACACAATTACAAGTAAATATATATATGAAGTATATAAAGTATTTATAAGATGTATAACAAGCAAGTCTAATCACAAACAAAAATTTTATAACCTAAATTATACTTTTTGACATCTGAATTATTTCATTAGTGTCCATTAAAAATGTTCACTACCAACAGATGGAAATTACGAGCTGTTATTTACTGGACAAATATATAATACTAATAATAATATATGATCACAAATATTTAAGAAATTTAGAAAATCTAAAAAAAATTATTTCTCAAAATGAAAATTTCCTCGGGTATCAATAACAACACTTATACACCTGAGCATTTAGTTTATAATGAGTGGTTGGTTGGGTTTTATGGCGCAAGGTCCAAAAATGGACAAGCTGCGCCAATTAGAATGAGTAGATAGTTTGTACAGGTACAATTGTCTAAGTATATTCAAACACGATACGAGAGTTCATATACCATATTTACTGGTATACATTGGCTAGGCGTTTCCTATTGGGAAGAAAGATATATAATATGCAGTCTTGAATAATATCTAAGCGTTTAGGGTATCAAAGAAAATTCTTACACTAATGCAATATGCTTTAGGCATTATCTTTACTAATCCTGCATTATCTCCATTAAACATAGTACTTCATAGGGCTTGGATAAAATATGCAACCATAATCCTTAGCACAAAAGAAATGATGAAATGTCATAGATATTCTTTAAATTCCTATCAATACGGACAAAAAATTAACAATGATAATACATACCATCGATGAAAGTAATTAGTCAGTATGATGATGTCAAATTCTAGCTGATAATGTGCGTTCTCTTTGACGTCACTAAATATGGACAAGACCGCTATGGTGCTGTAAAAAACTAAGAATTGGTAACAGTGCATCATTGTACTATTTTTTCAAACAGCTTCATTATTGATCACATCAGTTAAAAAGCTCTTATCTTCAATCTAGCACCATGGATAACCAAAAACATATTCACCAGTATGACAGTCTACAACAAATATCCTTGAACGGATATTGAAAACTCTCAATGTCCTGCAAATGATTCCATTTCTAGGCTCGAGAGAGATTGTATGATGTATTTAGTCCATAAGGTTAAAAAACCTTTTTTTCTCAATTTTTAATTATATTAGATCATTGAAATCCAACAAGATATTCCTTAAAACCGTCGTGAGTCCATGAATTCTCTATTCTTTAGACAGTTATATGATTTTGATCGAGACGTGTAGACATTTTACAATGTGATAAACCACAGTTCTGATAGATACAACTATACCTCCACCAAAATGGGAAAATATGCTGGTAGACATTTTTCCTACCTATAGATTCATCGCAACCAGGGGACCGTGTTCAAATGCGGTAATTGTATGAAAAATCTGCAGTACAATTTCCTTTAAACATATATTACATGTTGCTTACTTTAATAATTTTACTTGATTGTTCATGTTAAACTGATTATTTCCTTGTTATAGCATTTTCTTTCCATCATGTAAATTTTACACTTGTATTGTGTCATCTTTTTGGGATGTATATTGTTTCGGTTAAAATAACTCAAATTAGATTAAAGACCTTTCAAAATTCTGTTTTCAAAAATTTTGCATTGATTTAATTAATAATTTACATTATATAAATTTAAAATGATAAAAGCAGGATTTGATAATAATATTAAATAAAAAAATCATTAAAAGCGTTATACAAGGTTTTCTTTTATCGATACAAATAATGTTTCTTTAAGAAAAATTGCTTTTCTTACCAAATATTTTTAAAACTAAAATCGCAACATTTAGGTCGAAATATATAGACATATTACTAGATCTTATTTTAACAAAAGAGTTTTTAATAATATTAAAAAAAATCAATTAAAAGTAATAGTTACTTTTACGAAAAGTTTATTTAATGTGAAAACAGCTTTAATTAAACATCATTCAACCAGATGCGGGCTAGTTTCAGATCTTTTAAAATTTCAGTTGTGAAGAATAATACCTTTTCATAAAAATTAAATTAAATTAAACCAGTTGTAAAAGAAATCGATAAATTTTTATTAATTAAAAAAGATAGATTTTGTTTAAAAAAATTTATATACTTTTTAGAAAAAAATTTAATTTTCCACCAAGTGAGAGGAAAAGGGAATATCTTTAGATGTATTTTCTTCTACTTAATATTGGCAATTTGCATTAACTACACATATCGTTATGTAATATCTCGGATTTGTAATTTTCCTAAATAGCTTCTGTTTATATATCCATCGTTTAAATTATCAAACTGTTTTCGTTAAGATCACTGACATTCGAGACCTTAATACAATAAAATCCAAAGAGTTTCGTAGTTGTGCCATCCAATCAAACTCAGAAGCCGTTATCAACACACTCTTCCTTAACTTTTCGTGACAACGTATTAATCCGATAATGTATTTTTATGTCCGCCATCAAAGTTTGCCTGAACTTCGTGATCTATTCTGACTTTTTAACCAATCAGTTGCCGGCTTCGACGTCATTAGATTGACTTCCGACATCTTTTGACGTGTGTCGAATCCTCGGATCACGCTATTTCCTATTTTCTACCCCACGTGACATCTTCATTAAGGTTGTTTTGAGAACTTGTTAGAAACTCTTTTGTCTCTGGTACCGAGGCTGTGTTTCTAGAGGAAAGATAAGCGCCTGAATTGAGTTAAATTGTTTTTATCTTCCATACTTGCAGCCTGTGTTTGTATTCTTCAACTCTGAGGAAATAAATTTTTTAATTTAAATTTTTTTAAATTTAAATATTTGCAAGACTAAGATTTTTTGAGCATGTTGATAATATAATATTTTAGTTATTGATATAAAAAAAATTAAAACACAAAAAAATCGATATGTAAAAGGATTGTATTAAATTGTATTTTGTTTGAATATATATATATATATTTATTTCTACTTATATGAAGAATACTTTTTTTTACACACACTCAATATATATATATATATATATTGTGTGTGTGTTTAAATAAATAATGATAAGAATTAGTATTTTAACTATAGCATATTAAATTTACAGAGTTATTTTTACAATAAGGATTAAAAAAGGAATTATAATAACATATAATAATACATTTAGACTTTGGAAAAATCAAGGTTCAAAATACTTTTATGTTTCGTCATCTAAAATTCTTTTTCTGTACTTGATATCAGAATCGCTGATGAAACAACAAGCATTAGAATATTATCACAATAAGATACATAATTTGGGAAGTCCATTATAACACTCAGCCATTCTAAGAGCTCAAGTCCTCATGGCCAAGAGAGTAACAGCAACTGTAAAATACAAAGAAAGAGTTAAGTGCAGCCAACAAGTGAAGTAACTAAAAAAAGAGTATTTGTTTTCCTCTCTCTTCTTATTGAGCAGCAAGTGAAGAAGTAAGTTTTTCAATGCTATGAAGAATTTTCTTAGCTTCTTGAATGTCCCTCGTAGGCTGTTTGAATCACCTTCTTTTTTGGCATCTTCCCTCCATCTTTCATACTCTTGCCATATGAGAATGCACCTTAAGCGTCTTTAAGTTGTACACAATAATTTTAAACATGGAAAAATATATAAATGAATACACTAATACTCAAAGTAATGTTAAATGAAATTCTTATGCGTAGAAGAAAATATCTTTCTTAGGAACGATATGTATGCGCAATAGCACAATAATAGACATACACAAATTATACTTAATAAGATAATAGTTTGATGAAAAATCATTTATATAGTGAACTAAGGTTTCATTAAATTTGCAATTGGATATGTATTAGGACCTTCATGATTACCAACATTTTTATACCATATCTATAACCTTTCATAAATTTAATTTCACATGGGCGAAAATAGTTGAGAACTTAAGCTTTTTTCTATCTTTGGACATAAAATATCAACTAAATCATCAACATGATAACTCTTAGGAAATATTTACGTTTACTATGATAACGTTTACTATGATAACGTAATAACGTCATTAATCATAAGGTAATGACTTAAAACAACAATATGTTCCATTTGTTTACCAACCTATGAGAAATAATTTAGTCAAAGTCTTATAGCAAAAATACACATGGTGGTGTTTTTGAGCTCAATTCAACTTTATCCATTGTTTTTGGAAAAGCCATATTGTCTGAAACTATTTTAAAATTAATTCCGCGTAAATATACTCAGAGTTTCTTAAGAACTTCTACAACAGCAACATTTCTAGTTTATAAATACATAATTTTTTTTCTGGGGAGATTTTTTCCTGCTCAAATGCAAAATTGGGTAAAAAATTCTATTATTAGATTTTTGTAGGAAAATTCCCACCAAATCTAAGTTTGAATACATTTGTAGGTACTTTTTATTCTGAACCTTGCACAAATAAAGGAAAAACAGGATGTGTTGTTAATAATTCATTTAACTTGGGAAATGTTGTATTTTCAGTGAAACCGAAAATAATAGGCTACTTAGAGGTCTAGCAATACTACGTCTTTAGGTTCAAGAAAGATAATTATTGATTTAAATTTTAATGGATAGCATTAAATAATATTGTCTTTTATAAAGTGATCCAAAATTTTAGTTTTACGTTGTAAAAATTGCAGTTTCTTAATTTTTGGTACTTTACTTGAAGCAGATTTGAGGAAAAATTTCAGGTTAATAAGTTCCTCTTTTTCAATTTTGGAAGGTATGACCAAATCATACATGTATATAATTGAAATACCATTTGCAATTGATTTCTATAAAAAGACAAGAAAATTAACTCTTAAAAGCTGCTGGATTAAAAGTTAAATCAATAGGGGGGGCTTTAAGAAATTTGTTCTGTTCCCTCTAAGTAATAAAACTAGTGCATTTTATGCAACTGAGGTCAATATCAACATGAAAGAAGCTATTTTTGATGTAAATAGAATTGTATATTTCGCTCTCTATAACTGATATAATAAATTAAGAGAGGGAATGGATAATAAGCTTTAATAATTTTCTTATTTAATTAACGAAACTCAATGAATATGCGTAAATTACCATTTTTTCTCCAAAACAATTGAAATAACATATACGTTTTCTTTTAACCAAACATTTATTAGTTTGGATACAAATTCTTTATATGATCTAAAAATTCGATGTGCTCTTTAGCAAATTGAAATATTATCTTTTAAAATAATTGACATTTGCATGCTGTTGTTCGCGTTTTATTGAGTATGTAATTGTGAATAAAATTGTATATTTCTTATTTATATTTTAGTCAAGTATGCGATTTAAATCACTGTTTGATGTGTTGCCAACAGCAATAAATTAATCTGCGTTCAATATATTGATATATGTTTTACTTAAAGAAATACCATCATTATTAAGCATTAGTGTTCCTTGAGTAATTATTATTGTACGGATAATTAAAGATAAACTCATTTGATGTTGAGTAACATTACTTCATTGAGAAAACATCATTATCGATTTCTATATTTCCATGAAATGAACTAAGGGTCTGTACGATAGAGCTACCAAAACCATTCAGTGTTAATTGCAAATCGGTAAGCTCAAACAACAACTTTAACGATTCAGATCTTCGCGTAATAAAGTGACATGGCTTCCTGTACCAATGAGAGTATATATCAGTGAATCAAAATATCAGTGATTTTAACTATTTTATGCATTTTGTAAAGAAATTATATACTTTAACACATTGACTGCTTATCACGCGCCAGCGCGTGATGTGTGGTAATGTCTTAGTAGCCAGTCATGCGCTGGCGCGGAATCCACTTTTGATTGTTCATTCTCTAGTTTATCTGGCAATGCTTCTAGGGTATTTCTGCTGTTATTGGCATGGAGATATGGTTAGAAACTATCTGTAAATATTTAATTTACAGATATAAAATAATGATATTTCATTAATAATTATAAATCATATTTCCAATTATTAGTATGTTGGCGTCTGGGTACAATCTACTTCGATGTCAAGGCATTAACTATCAACCCCATATCTAGAGACTGGCAGTCAATGTGTTAAAAAGTAAAAACTGAGAAAATGAGCTATCGACTGATGTGGAACATTTATTCTCGCAGGCCTTATAGTCAAAAAAATTACAACAAAGCCCTTTAAATCCTTATCTCTAACGTTAATTGGTATACATCCATTTTTTTCATTGTTGAAACAGCGAATAATAATAATAGAAGGACTTTTGTTTGATCTTGATTCTTAGTTGTCTGTTCTACCATAGGAATTATGTTTCATCTTTTGACAACTTTTTGAATATTTTTCATTCATTTTTAATTTTAAGTTTTACTAAATTAGTGCCATCATACAAAATTGATTTATTATAGGAAGAATCATCATCAAGCCTTGAATAATATAACAAATTAAAGCCATATTTTTAAGTTTAGTTCGATTGGCCATTTTTCTCATAAATAAAAAGCATTCATAAATACTGGTTTTTTATCTTTAATACTTCTACAATTTAAGGTGTCATATGTTTCCGCTGAATTATAATTTGTTAACCGAATTCCAAAATGAAAGCAAATTTCAGCTCAGAGTGGCAAATGGATCTTGCATTCACTTTTGACAAATAACAATGCAATACCATTTAATACTTTATCTACGAAAATAAATTTTTGAGTATCTGATAAGTTATATGAACTAGTGAACGCTTCTAAATTCTAAAGCCAAAAATTGACATTTTCATTTTTCTTCCTAGTATACTTAGGAGCTGAATAATCAACATCATAAGAATTATATGGCAATCGAGTATGTAAAGAATTAACATAAAATACATGACTATCATGCATATTATATTCATTATTGTTAAGAGACTCAGCATCAGTTATTTTAGTTTTTTACATTTTTTAAGCGATTCCAAATTAGTGAGGTGTAATAAAATTCTTTCTGTGTGTCCTTAACATCTTTATATAAAATGTTAGAAGTATCGAAAATAATTCAACTAAAGAAAATGTTGCAATTATATTGAAAAATTTAATCTTGGAATTTGGATCACCTTTTTTGAAATCATACCATAAAAGTGTCTAATGTGCGAGAGTGATTTAACCTCTCACCTTCTTCACCAAATAATATTTTTTGAAATAGTTCAATTTTTTTCTCTTTTCAGTCTTCAGTGCAAGTGCGATTTCAGTAATACACTTAAAAGCTTCTTGGAAATAAGAATTACTCACCTTGCTGATAAGAAAAAATCCAAACAGTGAATCCATCATCGCAAAAGAAGAAATTTATTTATACACAACCAACTGCCCTCTTCAGATTTTAGGCGGTTCAGTGGTGGTAAAGAAATTCTTTAAGGGTATCAACTTATAAAATGTTTTCTTGAGTATGAAATGCATTTGAAATAAAAATATGAGACTGGACCCCCATCTGAATCAGTAAAATTACTAAATGCGACGAATTATTATTCTAGCAATAGTATATAAACATAATTAACAGTGATTTAGTTTAATTAAATTATATTAATTTAATTAAATAATTAAAAAAGGATTATAACATTAACACATTTATGTTTTGGAACAGTTAAATTTCTCAAAACATGTCTTTACTATTCCCTGTTTCGTTTCCATTTAAAGTTCTTTTTTTAATACTCGACACCATGATCGTTACTGAAACAGTAAGCATGATACCATGATGTTGACTCATTGTGACATATGTTTATTATTTGGGACAAAAATATAAAATTTTTTATATTTTCCCTTATTTTTCGTAAAAGTACTAAGATTATTATACAAACATATTTCATTATATAATATATTTCTTAAATTAGGCTATCAGTTCTTTGTAACTAAAAAGTCTTAAAACCTATTATGTTTTTATACTTGTATAGATGCATATACTTACATTTAATTGAGTTATTTAGCTCAAAAATCAGTAAATATAAATGGTATAAATTAATTTGCATATTTCTTTTCATAAAATAATGTTTTTATGCTTAATTAATAGTGTCACAGTTTCGTTAAGATAAATACATTTTTAACTGCTTTTAGCGAAATAAATTTGCATATCCTTAAGTGAATATGAGTAAGCTATGCAATGACATATATGCCAACATGCAAAGAAAGTGTGTTTCAATAATTATTGTGATTTCAATAACTATAACATTGAAAGTTTCAATAATTATTGTTGCCTCTAATTTCGCATACTTCCATTCAAAATTAGAGATTTTTATTCAATAAAAAATATTGTTTGAAAATGCAAACAGGGCTAAAGGTCTCAAAATATGAACACACAATTTTGTTAACTAATTGAAATCTAGCGTAGTTAATCATTTAAGAATTTCAAACAATTGAAATACCTAAATCGTTTCTTGTGACCATGAACTCTAACACAGAAACTTCATTATCAAACGGGTGGATAAAAATTGTGTCTGGTAAATCTACATCGACAATGCTAACATTCTTTCCCTATTTAGATATAAAAAAAGCAAATGAAATAAATATGCCAGCCAATTTTTAACCGCAGTCCAGAATTGCACAATTGTAGAGTAAGTAATCATTTTCCAAATTATTTGATAATAGAAAGTCATGATACAAAGCTTTGACAAGTGTTTATTTTATGGTCTATATCTCTAAGCAGTATTTAGTAATCCAATAGGACAATGGTTTTAAATTTCGACCTCTTTCGTAAAATGTGTTCAACACTCCATATATATTCATTCAGTTGAAAGATAGTAGCAACAAATTCCAAGTCATAATGAAAATTTGTATAAAATATGCTAAAACAGTTTGTATGTTAAAAATTTAACAATCAACAAAAATAACTTATACTGCAAACTGTAGCCATCATAGTTACGATGGGTCACTTTATTAATATATATTGAAATTACCAACCCAAAATAAAAAAGTAAATTCTTTTGATATATTCACAAAATTAAATTCTTATTTGAATTTTAAGCGGTTCTAACATATTTAGAATTATTTCATTAAAATAAATGTAAGACAAAAACGATTTTAACACAAAATCTATTATAAATTGAAAGCAAACGTATGAATGTGAATCTAATTTTTCGTTGAAAGCGTACAAAATTTTTAAATCAAATTTAAAAATTGAAATATTAAATTTATAATTTGTATAACATAATAATATATATGACTGTATACATTCATATAAACTTTTATTATGTACAACTACATATATTTATGCATTTATGTGTATGCATAAAAAAATGTAATATATTGAAAAAGTCAATTAAATTCATTTTTAAAGAAAAACATTGACAAAATTTGTGTTTTCCCGTAGGAATAAAACTAAGTTAGTTTAATATAGAAAAATACTAGTAAATCAAAAGATATTATATTAATTATTTCCAGCTCATAACGATCATTAAAAATAAATAACTTACAACTTTAAGTAATGAGGATTTTCTCTAAGACTATTTTTGCTGATACATTTCATTAATAATACGCTTAAAGATGATTAAAAGTAAATTTTGAAAATTAAACACTTCATGATACCAATTATGATTTTCTAATGCTGTTTCAATAAATGCAGTAAAAATTTATGCCATCAAAAGCTTTTAAAGAAGCTTTAGAATTTATTTTAAATGAATACTTAATTTTCTAACATGAGTTTCAAAGATTATTTAAATTTTTTGAAGAGCAATGAAAATTACTCTCTGTATTGAATTTGAAGGAATTTAATCTCCTGTTAATGAGCAAGTAAGGCACTTGCATGGTTGTTATTTTTCTGTGCTGTGATTAGATGAACTGTTGTTGTTATTTCCATGAGAGATATTGCAAGAGGCACTTTAACGTGATTACTATTCTTAACGCTTTTAGTGGGATAAAATTATTTACCATGAATAACAATGTCTAACCTGATAATTGCTAATATATTGCTTCAAATATTATAAAAATAAAACTAATCCTTCTCTTTAAATAGTTTTTATTCTTGATGAAGATATCGAAAAGTGTTTGAAGTGTTTAAGTGCTTACTGAAGTTTTCTTATTCCTATATAACAAATATGTGTGTTTGTTAAGACAAATGTATTTTCTTTTTACTTTTTTAAAATAATTACTTTTTTAATAACCTTAGAAAATTCTATAAAAGGTTTTTTGTTCAAGTTCAGACAAAATAAAGAGAAGGGTCAAGATATTATACACACGCCGATTCCTCAATCTTTTCGTTGAGTTTCCTTTGCCACACATGCTGCTTCATTTTCATATAGAAAATAATATTTATGAAATGATTATGCATTCATTTAATTCGTTTAATCATAATGAATATCATTTTCTTCAATATTAAGTTCCCTTTTAATTATAGCGAATGAATAAATACATAAAATTCATGATTACATAAAATTCATTACGAAACATTTTCCTCAACTATAAAGGGAAAAAATGCTTTTCTTTTTTCTTACTACAAGAAATGAATTTCTTGTTTAAGATATTACTGTTTAAAGGTCAAATTTAAAATCTAAAAAAAAATTGCAATTTGTTCTTATTGTTGACAATATGTTTTTTTAAACAGAAGTATATACTTTTAAACAGTATTTTATAACAAGTATATACTTCTATAAAACAAGTATAAACTTTTAAACAGAAATTTTTTCATGTTTATTTTATGTGGTGTTAAAATATGATAAAATGTGTCATCCATTCTTTTAAATTCCTGAATTGTATTCCAAATATTTTTTACAATTTCCCCATATATTATTTTAGTAAAACAAGATTGTTATATTTTTGAGAATTTTTAATCAAAACGTATTATAGTGAAATTTATCGAGCCATCATTAGCATTCAAAATTTTATGCAATGAACATGTTGGTGTCATTCGCAAACATTGATAAGAGACTTTATTTAAACTGGAAAAAATTTAATGTAATTCTTAAAATATTATAGCTTTTTTATTATTCACACCTTAAAATATTGGTTCTTAGCGAACATTCATAGAGCAAGATGTTTGATTGCGTTCAAAGGAGTTCTCGAGAGATAAACTTTAAAAGTCCCGATAAACGGTAGATTACATTACTAATATATGATGATATAATACACCAGGTAGATTATATATCCAATATCTCCATACTTATGTACTTCAAGGCTGTATATATAACTAGACTAGTTACATCGTAGTCACGGCCACAGATTAGGCAGACCTCTAATTTTATTCGACACATTGGTTACTCAAATAATGCATATCAGATCGTTTTGACACATTATCGAAATTCTGCTTTTGCAATCATTAAGCACTTTTTAAACATTTGTTTTCATTGGAATATTTTTCTACCTATGATAAACATCAGTAATAATAACATACGGCATATATACAAAACTGTAATTTACGAAACTGTAAACTTTAATATTAAAGTAAATACTAATCCTCTTTATCTAATAAGAAAGTTGGTCAATTCGCAAGAGATAGATTAAAAGTATATTATAAAGTAACTTATTTTTCCATAAGAATAATGACCTATTTGCATCACTATTATATGGGTTGGGCTCTGTTTATGTTTAGAATAAGTTGGGTTGAAGATTTAACTTGACATTGTTTGATAATGTTTCTTTTTCAGTTAGTTTTGTAAATATTCATTTGTGATCTAAGCAATAAAAATCGTTGTCTAACATTATTTTTATTTAAATAATGCGTTAGGAATATATACTTGTATCTAATTAATTCATATACTTAGCAACGAATTTTATCATTTATTGATTGGAGGAGAATCTAATCTAGGAGAATAATGCCTCAATAAAACATTATTCTGTTGTTATTAATTCGTTGAAAGAGCATTATTTTTAAATATGACAAAGTCGTATAATATTTTAAAAATAAAAGACTTGTATGTGCATGAGAAATATTGGTTCCTTTGAATGAAACATTTTATTTTATAATATATAAATTAATTTTTAGCACGCATATAAATACTTGTGATATGTAATTATTAAAATATATTGTCTAATGTTGATTTTTTGACTTTAAATTATGAGTTAAAAAGAAACAGTCATAAGAAAAGTTAAGTTTATTTCACATAAATAATATGTAATACTGGGGATACCATAGTATTAAGTTTAATTTAAAAAATATTCAATTTTCATCAGTTTTCTCTCCATGTACACCATGATCCTGTACCTATTTATTTAAAGGTAATTTAGTTATTTATTTAATGGACTAAACTCACCCAAAACATCACTTATTTTTATCAATCATCTTTTTAAGCAAAAAGATTCATTAACAAAGAAATATTAGAGATCCTATTTTACCTATACATGCTAAATATTTAAAACGAATTTATAACGAATTTATAACGAATTTATTTCTAAACAAACTACCTTTTTTCGTTCTAACCTATGAATCCATAATTAGATTTCCATCATAAAGTAAATCGGTAGGAAACCGATGAACATAACATAATATTATTTTCAAATAGCTTCTTGTAAGCTAACATTCTAAATCTAAATGCAATTTGATTAAATATGCTACTTTTTTTTAAATATTTATTCATACCTGTGATTCAAAAGGCTCGTAAAAATGCATTATTTTCTCGATTTTGTACCATTTCAACATTGATACGAAAGGACAAATTTGTGCTACAAATCACACTTAAGTACTTTTTCTTCTCTTTTAAATTTAAGAGTACAATTTTTAAAGTACATAATCTAGAACACAAGGCTCTCAAATGGCTTCTGATATCAGTTCTCATGATTAGACGACGGAGCAACTACCATTCGCTTAGATGAGTTCCTGGAGTATTTACTGGCACGCAATCTTGGAAAATTATCTCCCAGTTCTCCAAAAGATTGTTTTTTAAATTTTAAAAGTGACATATTTTAAAGTGGAAAAAGATATTGGCTTATAAGCATTTCTGAAGTATACAGTATTTAAAAATTGCATGAGAGTAAACATTTAACAATATTTTTCTCTGAATTAAAGAAAGAAGTACATAGGAGATATTTTTCTTGTTAAGAATATGTTACTTTTTGTTATTTTACTGAAGGTTTTCTGTAAAACTATTCAAGGAATATGATATTCATTTCGTACGAGAAAATTTTAGTTATTAACGATTAAATCTTAACTTCAATTATGGGAAAATTTTAGTTAAAAAAAAAACTAAAATATCTACTGAAATATCAACTAAAATGAGATATATTAAATTTTCATTTAAAAATATAGAAAATATTTGTATTTTTATGGTATAAATTTGTATTGACATTTTATTACTTAAAAGAATAAAAGTCTCAAAATGTGGATGTTAATTACTGTGATTTATTTAGGGCACAAAAATTTGAAATATTATCCTTTGTTTTTATTACTTTTTAATATTACAGGTGAGTACAGTAACTTACACTGATTTTAATGCAAAGTATAGTGATTAAAATTTCAGCATAAAAAGGCAGAAAAAGTACTCCTATAGCAACTAAGTTGTTGCATGTTTATTTTTCAAGAATTTTATTAGATAAAAAGAAACAAGAGAAAAAAGATCCGACTTTAAAAAGCTTCTCATTTCATTCAGTAAAATTTTTAACAAAAAATGTGTGCTTAGGAGAAAGCAAAAAGTGTAACTTAATTCTGTGTTTTCCAGTTATATACCTTCTTGGTGGAGACTAGAAAGATTTCAGACTTTCCCAGGAGAGTAGCTGTGGCATTTTCCTATTGACTAGCAGCTAAGACTATTTCCTATCTAATTTACACAGACTGAAACTTTTTTCTCTTTTTGTCATTATGTAAAGAACATCTAACATTTGATGCTTCTTAATGGAATCCATGATTTGCACTCATGTTTCTAGACAATAAAAGATATAGAAGTATTAGAGGGGAAAATATAACAGCATCGTAGCTAATTCCCCAGACATTTCAAATAAATAAATAAGAGAAGAAAAAAATTTTCAATACTAAAAATTAAAAGTTCATATAAATACAAGATTCAAAAATGAAGCTTTCTTTCATTTTTTTAATTGAAGCATCTAAAAAAATTAAGAATAAATGAATTTCTTAGTTAAAAAATTCAAAAGTTAGGAAAAAATCAGGAAAACTAGTTTCTTTCTTTCTTTATCTTGAGTTCTTTATCTTGAGATCTCTTTTCCAGTTTTTCTAGTCAGGTATATTTCCAATAAAAGTTATTAAATTTAGAAAAAAAAATTATTAGGATAATCATATTTATCAGCGAGTTTATTTTATGAATACATGTTTTAAAGCTAATCATAAAATGATATTCATGTGATCTGTAATTAAAGATATTTTGTACTTTAATATTTGATGGGGATCATTTTTAAGCATTTCACGTCATCTGTAATTGATTCTCAAATAATCACAAGAAAAAGTTCCGATTTATAGACGAATATATCATACCTCTTAATCAAAATTGAGATTTTTTATGTTCACAAAACTACATATTTTTGACAATGATGTTATTGATGTAAGTAATTCTTCTACTAACTACAACTTACGAGTTCCCATATAAAACAAGGATTAAAGTGAACTATTTTATAGTAATAGAGGTAACAAAAGGAAGTTAAGTATCATCCATTCTAAAAGATAGAAAAAATCAATGAATGGTAATTTAATTTAAATAGCTTGAATACAATTGTAAATTTTAAGTGAATGCATTAAGAGGATTTACATGATTTTATGATGAAAATAGAAATAGAATGCATATTTTAGTCAAAAAACAGCATTCTCTTTGTAGCAAATTTATAATGTTATTTTTTATTCTCGCTCTTAAATTTCATGAGATGTATTCTCTGTTTGAGGAAAAGTACCTCACTTTGTTACGAACTTTATCTTGGTGTTAAATGTTTTGTTAGAATACGATACATTGTTACGTTATTTTCTCCTACTTTAGACATACATAATCATCAATAATGGGAGGACCTTTTCAGATAATAGCACTAAAAGAATACCCAATTCAATATAAAAGTTTTCTTTTATTGCATTTCTATTGAACAGCAAAATGACACTTTATTTCCAAAGACATTAACAGCACCTGTTTGTTGAAAGCTCCAGCTTAACTTTTTATATTTCACCATTATTTTTTAAGAAAAATACATGAAATTTTCACTTGTTTATTTTTAAAATATATATTTCACCGAATTAGTATTTTAAGGATTTAAGTGCGTATAGAACAAAAGAATAAAAATAATAAAAAAATACAAATATTTCCTGAAAATGTTTAAATAGTTAATGTTTATTTATTTTTAACACATATTAACGTTAAAACACTTATTGACATTTTCTTATTACAGGAATATTTAATTTCAACGTTAAACTCATGTTATTTCAAACATTATGAATTCTACGGTAATTAATATATTTTTCTGTTTTGTGAAAAAAATCAACTAATTTCAGAGATTCCTTAAATAAGTTAGAAAAAGACGTTTAAAATGCTTTTATTCACATACATTCATATAATAGTTTATAAAAAATATTTACCTCTTATTCATTTCCTATTGCTCATCTATAATGAACAATTTAAAATTTACTTAAGTATTTTTGGAGCTTCAAATATATAGCCACTTTAAAGAATGGAAATGTAAGGACCAAAGTTTCAAAATAGAAAATACATTCAGCATTTATCTACTGGAAATAAGATGTAATAAAAGATAAAAATTAAATATGAAGAAA
>JAPDSC010058376.1:173499-190494 GCA_026290005.1 Latrodectus geometricus
CTTGAAACTAAAACTTCATTCAAACTTGTGAAAAAATGGTGAGAATACTTGAAAGTTGTTCCATTAGTTTATTACCTTTTTAAACATTTATTTGATTGAGAAATGATATTACTTTGCTAATCCACTATGTAATGGTTTTTAGATTCGTTATGTGTTACTATAATCTTCAGGATGATTTAAATTATTGTAGTCCCTGAAACAATGTCTCTGAATTATTGATTTCACCCATTCCTGTGCTGTGTTATTTTCTGTGCAACATTTGTTGTATATGCGCATGCCCAAATTAACTGGACAATAAACTATTGCATAATTGGAATATCAGGCCATTCTAAAGACTCATTGCGCTATACTACGAATTTTTTTAACTTCGTGTTTAATTTTTACTTACCAGGAAATTTGTATTAGTAAAAATTTAATGATGTTAAAAATTATGGTCGAAGAGTGCAAGAGTTGGCAAAGGACAAAATAATGGGCAGACACATGAAAAAATGAAAATTTTTAATTAGAAAAGATTGGGACACATTTTGCCTAAATAACAGTTTGCATTCGACAAGGGATTGACAAATACAGGCCTAGTTGAACTAACTCCCATTCATTCTTCATGCATGGATGTCTTCTCAGAAAAATTATTATAAAATCAAAATTTTGTTATGCCGAATTAAAGACTTTGTTCACAATATTAAAATAAAAAATATAAAATTTTTTAATCAATATACAAATTTTATTCTGTATTAATAGAAAAATGAACATAAAATCAAAATAAAAATTTAGCACGACTTGCTACTCATGATGGAAAATACACACATCACTAATTAAAAATATATTAGGTTGGGGAAAAATTTATCCATTATTTTTTCGGTAGTCGTCTGTAGTGATCGCTATCTCGTGAGGTATCTATCAAACAATTTCAAATTTATGGTCATTGGCAAGGTGACATTTGACACTAAAATATTCTTTTGCGGTTTTTTGTTTGATTAATTCAGTTATGAGTACAAGGTTTTAGAAATAGAAGACAACAAACAGAAAATTCGATACATTTTAGTTTTTCTTTTATCATGGCGAAAATGCTAACCAGGTGGCTAAAATTGTGAAAGGTGTTTATCGTCCTATATATGACTGTAACAACCAGTTAAGCACAATTTTGGTTTCGTCGATTCCGTTTGGGTATTTGAATGCTAAAGATGCACCTCGCATGGATACAACTTCGTCGAGAATGTCTATAAAATATCAAAAATTATTAAACTTGACAGTATGTCAGCAGTCGTAGCTTCACACAAGACCTAAAAATCTACATGAAAACTGTTTTAAACCTTTTTACAGAGCGAATCTGAAAGAAGTTACAAAAAGTTCACGTAAAAATAATGGATTTCTTTTTCCCCAAACTAATAATATAACTCTAAAAGCCAAAATATGTATTGAATTACTACTTTAACGATAAACTTTTTTATATTTGTTTGAAAGCAGTAATTTGGTAAAATTGACAGAAAATGAGGGGAAAAAGAAACATTTTTTGTTTTTGTTTTATTTTTTTTACGGAAAAATAAATATTTTGATTTTCTCTTCATTCTTTATATAGATTAGAAGTCGCCAATCATTGAATTCTAGGAAATCTATAACTATCAAATCAATTATAGAGATTGATGAAAACATGTTTACTCACATCCTTAAAATGTTGTCACGATTTTTAAAGTTCATAATATTTTGTTTTCTATTTTAATAAAGAACAATCTATAACTCAATAAACGAATATACAATTTGCGCTAATGATATCAAATATCTTTTTTTCAAGTGTTGGAAGTATATAGATATACCACCTTATATTAATGTGAAGTGAAGTAATGACTTTGGAATCGCTGGAATCATTAGAATCATTTATATTAAAGCTACAAAATATAATTTTCACATAGTTCTATTTTATACGTTGATTTAAAAGTTTTTTTCGTACCTGCATTGTGTAAATAATCAAAAAATAAATTATTCTATGATTAAGATATATTGAATTATTCCTGTGAAAGTTAAGAAAAATTTTTGTAGATATTCATTGAGTGAAATAATTTTGAATTACAAATAATTCATGACAATTTTAAACAATTTTTACAATGCATTACATTAATAAAATTAGTGTCTGTGAAACAAAAAATTTCTTTTGTCATGAAAATGGAATTATAAATATTAAAAATTTTTCAAATTTACTGTGAAAATAATTGGGTATTGTCTCGAAACATTTAAAAGTCTAGACTGTTTACGATCAGAAAAGGCGTTTAAAAATAATGCATTCAAAATTAGATTTTTTTTACCCATTATTTTTAGAATTTTTCATTCACCAAAGTAATTATTTAGTTGTAATATTAATAAATTTCACACATTTCAGCTTATGATATATTTCCTAGTACACAGAGAAACAATTTTATTTTTAGAGAATAAAACGATAAATTTTGTCATTCTTTCAAACTAAAATTATTGAATTTTTTCGCCATAAGAAAGAAATATGACAAATATTTTGTCAGACAAAGCTAGTCTGATAATTTCTGACTGATTTTGATATTTTTATGTTAAACGACGAATTTTATCAGTTATATAAATTAATTTGCAATACCAACCTGTATAGTATGAAGATATACGCACACATATATATATAATATTTTAAATATCATATACATTTTACAATCAACATATATTCTAATATATAAAGCATTAAATATTCTAATAAATCATTTAGGCAAAGGAGATCAATATTTTTTTAGTCATGCTAATTTATTTTGATAACTTTTATTTTCAAATTAAATAACCTAAATATCTTTTGTTTTACATTTTACAGAAATAATTAAATAATCCTTAAAATTTTAACTTAAGTTTAATTATAATATACAAATAATGCGCTTAATAAAAATTATACAATTTGAATTGATCCTTTGAAATCCTAAAATACTCAAAATAGGCTAAAATATAAGCATAAAATAAAACAATAGCATTTTCTGGACTTTTAGACCCACATAAATCTTTTCCTTAGAAGCTTTAAGATTGTTACATTGAGCTTTTTTTCCAAATGATTTGTTTTCTTTACTCTGTCTTCTATCAATTTTAAAAGGGATAGTGCGAGCGAAGACATAACTTTATTTCCTGAAAGAAGCAAAACGAAACAACTCAGTTTTTCAACCAAGAGAGTTTTGATGAAACTGAAGTACACTAGAAAAATATATATGTTGTTTAAAACACATGATTTTATGTAATTTGATTCATGTTAAGAAATTAAGACAGTAAAATATACTAATATATAATAAAAGTATAAAATAATAGATATTTAAATGTACAAATAAATTCTTTGTTTTGTTAATAAATATAAATAAAGAGTGTTGCAATTCATTACACCCTCATGAGGCATCTAACCACGACAAACCATTTTTAATTACAATATAGGGCATGGTTAATTTGGATATTGTCTGCGTATATAATCTATGAATATAAACTGTTGTAACTGTATTCCGTAATTCTCTCTATACATTTTTATACAACATTTGATAATAATCTTAAAAATTCAAAGGTTACATGGATGAATGTGATGACTTGAATGATTCTAATTTAGATCCACACTAACTCAGCAGATTTAATTAGGACAATGAAAATTCAAGTTTAATAGGATTTGCATATTATATAAATAATTAGAAAAAATAAATAGATAGCAAAAAAACATCTTCATCATTTTTTCGTGCAATTTAACAGCTTGTAGTTAAGATATTTATTAGGACAAAATTTTCACAATGCGTAAATTCAAGTCATTTGTGAACGAAATGTTTGTTTAACATTTCAAGCCTTATAATTTATTTTAAGAGTTATGTTTTCAACGTAAACATTTTCTTAACACATATTTTATATACGACATAAATTAAAATTTTGCGCCTTTTAGATGTATGGTGATGAAATTCGCAATTTGATTTAATGTAGTGTTTGCGCTTATATACCTTTTCTGTCGGAAACGTTTGTTATGGAATATGTGAGAAAACACATTACTTAGTTGATATGTAGAAGCAGTACTAAATAGTCTATGGTAAGTTTATAATATGTTCAGTTAGATATAAAATAGTACTTGAAAAAAGAGAATTCAATAAAGATTAATATTGAAGATTAAATGCATATTTTAATGCCTATACCGAAGTTAAAACTGCATGTAAAATATTACAGAACTGATAAAGAAATAAGTACACGTAGAAGTTTTCACAAAGTATTAAATAAAGTTACGTGGAACTAGATGGTGTAATCCAACAAACTTGTGCAACAACAGGTTGTATATGCATTAATGAAAATTATGAATGCTGATAATTCAATGCAAAAAATATTTCCAAGATTTGTGTTTCAATACTCCAGGCAAAAATATCATAGGGGAAAATTAATTATTTCTCAAATATTTATAGAGGGTGATAGTTATTGCATCAATGCTTTCTGCATTCAAATCTGTCCAAATTGGTGGGTGGGTATTTTCCTGGTTTCTCCCCTTGTAACAGGTGAATACAGCCCACTATTACAATTTTTCATAAAAGGCCATAGTATATGGAGGAGGAAAAAAACTTAGAATTGCTTTTGAATGTTTGTTCCACGTTTCACATATTCCTTTTTCCTATTTCACAACTTTCTAGTAGTAAAACCCTGTCCTTGAGAACGGAAGATTATGTGTTTGATACACGTCATAGATGAATGAAACGATATGGGTGTTATACTTCTGCTTCTTTCATGTTTGTTAGAAGATGCATGAGATGAATTTTTCAGTTTTTCTGTCTTGAATCAATACGTTACAGACAAAGTTCGATAATAAGTAGAAGGATCTATCAAGATATTTATAAATGCCTTTCCACTGCCTTTAGTTGTTAATATAACAGCTACACAAATCAAATATCCATCTCCTATTGTTCAGCAATAACTACAATCAAATTTGGAATTTATTCTTTTCAAAGAGCTCTACATTACCATTAGGTAATGTAGAGCTATATCAATGTAGATACTATATCAATATATTTTAATCTCGTTCTGTTAAGATCAATCAAGATGATTATTCTGCAAATCTCGATTCCGTAACCTTAAGCAATAAATTCCAAAGCACAAAGAAAAGTTCATATTTACATATCGAAAAAATCGTTTATCTCATATCAAGGATCATTCACATGAATCAGTAATCATCTGATCACTGACAGAAGACAATAAAGTTTTAAAATAGAAATCTGTGATAAAAAAAATTTTTTTTATAAAGCTGATAGGTTTGAATTCTTTTTATCTAAAGCCAATAATTATGGAACTTAACTGATGTGAAAAATATGATTATATATTATGTTATAAGTATATTTTTATCTGTTTTATTGGACAAGTAATCTGCGAACTGTTATTATGACCTCATTAAATATGATTATCACGCATATAAATCATTTTCTTATTGTGTGATTTAATAATGAAGCAACTTCATTTTAAAATAAATATAATCCTACAATATATTCTTTTTAGTTATTTTTTCTAAATATTTAATTACTATTCATAAAAATTTTGAATTTTTAACTTATACATTTGAAGTTGCTAATGGAACTTACTTGTTACTTTATTCTTTCTACATTTTTTTGCTAACTTACATTGTCATTTGTTGAAAAACGAATATTAAAGTCATTCGAAAAAATTTCTGTTAATGAATTCCTAATTAACTTCATTTAGTCCTTTTATCATTTTTGTTCAAATAAATGTCAATAGAAGGATTATATTTTTAATAAAGCTTTTAAGATTTAACATCCACTTAATTTTACTTAATTCTAATCGTTCATTGGGGTTAATTATTTGTGTTTTTTGTTGATTAAATAAGTAACAAAACATAAACAGAAAAAAAATAATAACTTTTGCGAAAAACTTCGATTTAGTGAAAATTATAAATGGCTGAAAAAAGGAAAATTTATGTGAAAGTTTTCTTCCACTTTAAAGCTTAAAAATGAATTTTTAAATTCATTTTTTAGGTACTAGAAGAACTTAAGAACTCAAAAAATACAAAATCAAACATAGTAAAGAAGACTGCAAAATACATACACGGTTAGAAAGAATTATATTTCTAAACATTTATAACTAATAAGAAAACAAAATAAAATTTAACATTTATTTATTAAGAACACTAATGAAATATTTGATGATTTCTTAATTAAGATTCATTAATAAAAAGGAGATTATCGTTTACTTAAAGGTTTTTTTAATCCATATTTTGATAAATTTGATTATTTTAAACATTTTATTTCATAATGGTTTTCTTTAGAAAATAAATTTTCTATGTGTACTGTAAACTTAACTGTTTTCCAAATAATTTAAAACTATTAAAAATGCAAACTGGATATTATTTAATCAATTAAGTAACAAATGCGAAAAAATAAAGCCTAAAATATCTTAAACTGTAATTACCATAGTTTATAGAACCCAATTTTTATTAAAAAATCAAGCATATAGCAGTAATTTTAGTTCCTTTAAATTTAAGACAAATTTTTCACCGTTTAATAACTATATTGCATTTGAGTTTAATATATTACAGTATTTTATATGATGAAATTGCATATATTATGAGAAATATGGATGCATTATTAATAAAGCATAAAATTCTGTGAATTTAGTCATAACTAACTATCTGATTTAATGATTTATTCTCTCTGTATACATATAAATAATTACTTTCTCTTATGGTATAAAACAAAATTAGGAGCTAAACATATATCAGGAAGTGGTATTGGATATAGAGCTGTTTACGCCCAACAGATTCTTCGCCAGATTGTAATATAAAAGCTTTCTACTCGACAATCCATCAAGCTTTATAACCGGTTCATTTGACAAAGTCTAGTCATGCCCGCAGTTGCGTTCTCCTGACGCAATCTGGAAAACATCCATTGGTTGAGCGAATTTATCCTAAGTCAGCAAGTGCACACAAATGAGGAGAAGCCCCAAGCCTTCCTCTGCGCCTTCTTAAAAGATGTGTCAACCCCCCTTTTCATATGAAAGCGCCGGGTCTTCTACCAGAGAAAGAGAGATGAAGAATCGGGCACATTAAGCAGGCGGGCAATTTGCTGCCAGGTCTCTCCAGGGACGGGAAATCTCTCGCTATTTAATTATTCAGAAGAGTGTCGCATCAAAGACGATAGTACGTCGTTTATGCGGTGGAGGGAGACGGTGTGGGGAGTGCGTCTCTAGATGCATCTAGTAGAAATTCACAGTTCTGGGTTGATGGAGTGAGCGTGACTGTAACCGGACTATAGCTATTTTGGCGCTTAAATTGACATGGAAAAAATCTTACCTGAATCGCCAGACGAGTCTCTTTTTACCAGAGTAATAAGAACGAGCTTTTTAGCTACAGCAATGAAGTTTATTTGTTTAAGTCACACTGACTGTTTTGTTAATTATCGTATGCTATTTTATTTATTCTAAAATATATTGACATGTTTCAGTGTTGTAAATTACTAGAGTTAGAAGATATCGAGTTAAAATGCATGCATTGTTTTATTAATTAAAATGCTAATACATTTAAGATCAACGAAATGAATACTCTATGAAATTTTATCCATAAATATTTTAATAAAACAAATCATTAAAAATTTTAATGAATTTTTCTTAATTTTGATACAAAGATAGAATCATATTCAATTAAAATAATAAAACAATAGTGTTTTAACCAGTCAAAACAAAATAAATTAAAAAGCACATGCCTAATTTTATTACATTAAAATATTATTATTATTAAAGAAATGTTTATTATATGAGATGTAACTTTTAAATAATTTAATTTATATCAAATTAGGAAAAAATATATTTGAAAACTCAAAACTAAAATTTGAATTTTACCCTATTTGATTTCAAAAAAAGAATTCTTCTCGTTTTAATAACTAAAATAATAAATGTGCTGAATCAATCAAAATAAATAATCAGATTAAAATGCAAATATTGTTTTATCAATTAAAATGATAATATGTCATTATTAGATAATTGTAATGATATAAAAGATTAAATTCTTCAACTTTTGAATCTATTCCAAATTGTGAAAAAATTTCACAATTCAAATATTTACATATTAGTGCATATTCCTTGAATATATTTCAATGAATATTTCTTCAGAAAAATATATTATTGAGACTATTTATCTCACTGAATCATTGAGAATATTTTACTTTGAACAAAGTTGTTGAAATTCAAGAAAATTGTATTAAATTGCATGTCATTTTATTTTATACATTTTCTTGATTTGTAAATTTCTTGACATTTTCAATACTTAGCAATATATTTCCTAAATTTTAATGAATAATTCATTATGTTATACTAATTATACTGAATTACAATAATACTTAAGTACTTCCATAATAATATTGGTATAAGACATAGTAGATATAAATGATGAATTTTTTGTGTTTGTAAAGGATGATGTAACGCTCTCTATCACGAGCAAGCGATAAAGAATCTGATGCAAGAAATAATACTCTTGGTGATTAAAAGATAATGATTAAATTGATAGAGAATATGGTGAATCCTTCAAACTACCCTTTATGCTTCTGATATTATTTTACCACCGTTCATCATAGGTTAGGTTTAAAAAATTATAGAAACCACATGAGAAAATAAGAAGAAAAAAACAATGTGTCTTCCAAAAGAATTTAAGTTTGTGCAGAAGAACATAAGTGGCATGCATGACTTTTCATTTTAAAAAACTACAAACTTTGCTAGCTGTAACACAATGATAATTGTGCAGTTCCTAACGATAAAAATCTCAGTACTTTAAAATGAACCTGAAAGAGTTTCGAAGAAATTCAACACTTTATTTCAAATCAAAATAGCAGGTTGACTAGAATTTTTTCTTGTGTAGTAATTCTAGAGCAGTTATGCAATGCCAAAAAGATGTCTGTGTGAAGATTTTATTACTTATGTTCTTACTAAAGAGGGAAAAGACAGTGCTGTTTGGTTGTTTATCCTTCTGGAATATTTACAGGGGAACACAAAAATATAAGTAGCAAATACGACAAAGTACTTTGTGAAGTTAAAATATGACTTTAATGCCATGATTAGTGTCAATTTCAATTGGAAATAAAACCTTATATCAAATATGACAATTTTATTTAGGCAAATTAATATCGGATACTTGGAAACATATTTTAAAATTAAAAAAAAAGATTTTGAAATTTATTTCCAGTAATGAAAAGAACACTAAAACAAAAAAGTATCATTCCCTTTATTCCAGTGTTGATGTAGTGGAAAAATGCGGTTTTTCAAATAAAAATAAAAAAAAATTATAATGTTTAGTTTATTTAGATTGCTCATTAAACTAAAAAATATGTTTCTTTTTCCAAATTTGAAAAAATAAAGAGGTAGTATTGTCACAGCTTCCTCTTTATTATTGATTTGAGCACATGCAACGCAAGCGTGGATAGAGAGAATAACATAAATCAAGGGTACTCGAATATACAATCCGTTATTGTGAGGCCTTCTGCTCTCACTAGTAGTAGACATTGTCTTACGAATGACCATCACAATCTTAGATATTTCGCATATGGAAATCACTCTTCGATTTTGATCACCAACAATTGAAATTATTGACTCTCATTCGGAATTGTAATACTTAAGTTACTAAGCAGAAGTTTTAGGTTAAATGTTGTTTAGGCAGGAATTGTTTTGATAATCATGATATAATCAAAGCCAAAGAATCGAACAAGATATCAAATTAATTATTTTATTTAAAAAAAAAGACAGAAAAACAGGTTTTTATTGAAAAGAAACTGCATTAAAGTTCTTATCTTTTATTCTCATTTAAAAGCAACTAATAATTTAGCAAAACCAGCTTTTTATATCTACATTTTTTTCCATAATTTTTAGACGAAGCCAATATTGACAGTTACATAGTATTGACCTGCTTCTATTTACACCTACTATGAATTACGGATTTAAAATTCAGGTTGGCTACAGAAATATTTTTCTTAAAACCAAAGTAATGTAATTGATATATAAAACTCGGGAAGATAATGTGAATATTCAAACCTCATGCAAAAACATATTTATGACATTGTTAAAAATAATTAAAAATAAATTTTGCAACAACTTTACCAATTTAGAGTATCCATCATGTAATCCGAAGCAATTAGGTAATCAATTCATTGAAATTATGCAATACAATTCAAATTCATTTCAGAAGAATTTTATTTTATTAAAGAATGAATGTATAAGTAAATTTCCAATGTATTTTAAAATCATTTCATAAAATTTTATTTCATTTTGATTTACAGTTATTAGATTCTAGATTTAATTCCAGATAAGACTAAATAAGCTTCATCTATCTAATAACAAGTAGTTGAAATAAAGAAAACCGAATATAAACTCATAAATCGAACTCTTTATTTGAACATTTATTGTATGATATAAACGTTACAAAACTTTAAATTACTGACAGTAAAGAAGTTGCCATATTAGACATCTTCCCAAATAATTATTCATGAAATTTGCAAGAACGAGCGATATAAAAGGAAGCTAATTAAAATTAAATGATATTTAAACAGTTGGGACTTTTTCAACACAATAAAAAAATATTAACTTTTCATTTGATGTTTTTAAAATTATTTGTTCTTAAAAAGAAGTACTCTCACACAAAGTAAAGTCATAAGAGAAGATTCGCTTTCATATAAAGTTGAATTTCAGAAATGGTTTTATTCTAACTGATGAAAAATTGAAACAAGTTTTATAAAAAGTAAATTTTTGTATTAAATCCAACGTCGTATTTCATATTTACTTGCTTTTTCAGTACATACATTTTCCGTCTGAAATATAAGACTGCCATGAACAGCTGTTAGTTTAACGCCGTTTTTGTAATTTCACTCTTGCGTGACGAAAGAAAAGTAAAGGATTTGTATCATACAATAAAAATAATTTACAATATAATAAATATGTTAATTTGTATAGACAGTTTCAAAGTTATTTTATTAAGCATACGAATTAATTTTGTGTAATTATCTAGAGAAAGCTTTCTGATAATCTATTGCATATTCTAATAGAATATCAATTATAAGATTTCTTTTAAAATAAAGTTAAATTATTTCTATTAAGTCTAAACTGAAATTACAAAATCAACCAGTTTTCTTAAATATTACAATATTAAATTATATATCAGACATTTTATTAAATTTTTATGTCTCGATTTAAAAAGTAAAATTAAAAATATAATTACCTGCGTCTTTCACATACTTTATTAAATAAATGCTTAAGAAATGTAGAAATATATATTTAAAAAGAGGTATACACACATTTTGTCAAAACATTTTTCACTCTTAAACAAATCCAAAAATATAGTTATCAATTAAAAATGTAACTTTAATGAAATATGGGATCATTAATTTTATTTGCAATTTATCATCTTTTGATATCTGCTAATGATTCTCAAATATTAAACATTTTTCATTATATAAAGTTAATGAAATTACTTTAGGCTATTATAGCAATCTTTCAAATGGAAAAATACAGATTCAGTATCAGCCACAATTTAACATTAGAGTAAAGATGCTTATTTCTTCAGGCTTTTAGAGTATTTTGAAAGTTTTTTTTTCCAAGGGAATATTGATCAAAGTTAATGTCTCAGAGCTTTACACGTGTCCTCTCTTAAGTGATGTAACTCATAACTTGTCTTTGAAAAGTTCCCTTCGGAAGAAGCAAGATGTTGTGGATATACGAAAAGTTTCAAGATAAACTGATTTCTTAGCCAATCATATGCGCGACATGAAAAGACTACCATAAAGACCAAGAATTTTATTTTTGGTTCTTATGATAATCCTTTGATGTCCTAATTTATGACAGGTTAAAAATATTGAATTAAAAATACTAGTTTTGGGAAAAAGAAATCCCTTATATTTACATGAATTTTTATAACTTCTTTCGGATTCGCTTTGTAAAGAAGTTTAAAACAGTTCTCATGTAGATTTTTAGGTCTTGAAGCTACGACTTCTGATATACGGTCAACTTCGATAATTTTTGATATTTTATAGACATTCTCGACGATGCTGTATCTATACAAGGTGCATTTTTAGCATCAAAAATACCCAAACGGAATCAACGAAACCAAAATTGTATGTAACTGTTTGTTACAGTCTTATATAAGACGATAAATGCTTTTCACAATTT
This sequence comes from Latrodectus geometricus, assembly GCA_026290005.1. Taxonomy (NCBI): domain Eukaryota; kingdom Metazoa; phylum Arthropoda; class Arachnida; order Araneae; family Theridiidae; genus Latrodectus; species Latrodectus geometricus. The sequence goes on from JAPDSC010058376.1 coordinate 185,644, forward strand.
TAGCCACCTGGCTAGCATTTACGCCCTTATAAAAGAAAAACTAAAATGTATCGAATTTTATGTTTGCTGTCTTCCATTTTTATAACCTTGAACTCGTAACTGAATTATATATAATCAAAAAAATCCGCAAGAGAATATTTTAGCATCAAATGTCATCTTTCCAACTAGCATAAATCAGAAATTGTGTTGTAGATACCTCATGAGATATACTATCACTGCAGATGTCTACCAAAAAAACTATGGACTACTTTTCCTCTAACTAATATAAGCTGATAAAAAATTTATTTTAGTTAAAAAATTACAAATATAATTGATTTTATGATATTACAAAAATTCTATAGTATTGGTTAAAAAATACATATTTATAATTTTTTCAGGTATCCTTTAATTTTTGTTAATCAACATAAATTTAAATCCAATATAAATCTACTTTATTAATCTTTAAATTTGTGACAAATAATAATAAATATTCGAATGTTATAAAATCACATAACTTTTTTTCATCTCTTCCGCATCTTAAATAAATTAGAAGAATAGAATAATCAATTTATGGTGTTTAATTAGCATTGGCAACAAAGAAAATATATTGGTTTATATTAATAACCTCATTATATAATTTCTATCCCAAATAGTATCTATGTGATAGTTAGATTCTCGCAACCCATCAGCTAATATTTCTTTTTAATGTGTCTGCGTGTAATACACTTATGAATATTAATATTATATCTGAAAATTACTTTTGGTATACATAATATATTTTCCAACAATTTTATATACATACAAACATACATACATACATATATATATATATATATATATATATATATATATATAATTATGTTGATTATCTCAAATTATTAAATAAACGATTTCTGTAAGCATTTGAATAGAAAATTCTACTATTTATTCTGTTGAAATAAAACAAAAATATACTTCTAGAAAAGGCATAACATCTTAAATAAATGTGGTACTCTTCCTTTAAATCAAAGCTTTCTACCTTTATGATCTCTAGTAATGCTGTTTTCCACCTTTTTACACAGAAAATGAAGAGTAATATTATGAGTGTTAGGCGATTTTATTTTGCTGGAAGAGCACCAATGATAGTCATTGGAGTTCCTAGCAAATAAGAAAAACTCCCCGGGGTCATTTAGGCTCTTGCTCCCCGTTGTTCAAGAGATGATATCGGAAGATCTCTTATCACTCCTCCATATTAACTCCCATCAACGTTGTTTGAGGAGAGCGTTGAACTTTATAAATCCTAGAGCTTTGACCGAATGATACTTCGAAAAATTGAAACGATTGGTTTCGGCAGTTTTAATATGAGGAAAGACACTTCCGTCAACATCTCAGTGAGCAAATGTGCATTTTATTTGATTTAGCTGTTCAAATATAAATCTCAGGAATACATGGAAAGAGGTATAATTTAAAATCTAAGAAGGAAAAATAATTGTTTTTATCAATATAAGCGATGATTTTTTAATTATGCTATCATCATTGCTTAATACGAATTTTAATTTTGTTTTAATAGAAAAACTAATGCTGTCTCTAAAATATCATAAAAATATAGTTGTTCAGTTTTGTAGTTAAGCAATTTTCATTAATATTTGATTAATTAGTTCATATATAAATATCTATGCACATATGGAGTGCATATACATATAATATACATATACAATGTTAATCAAAAAAAAGTAAATCCAAATTTTTAAATAGATTTTACAGTCTTTGCAAGAACTCAATTTTTTTTGTCTTGCTATTTATGAAGATATTGAGATTGTTTGCTGATTCTAAAATATAATCATAATTTACCATGAGATTAATGGGAGGGAATGTGTCTAAGTGTAAATCAAAGAATTTTACGGATTACTTATGAGCTCTGTCAGTTTTGACTGAAAACGAAATCACACACAAACTGTTAATTGTATTTCCTCTTTTAAATTAGAAGAGTATACAATTTGAAACCATCAGAAGCAGGAAATAACAATATCTACATGTTTGAAAGTTTCTTCCAAGATTGTACACTATTACGTTCCTCATTAATTTTTTACTGCGAATTCATAATTAGTTTATATTTTGTGACATAAAAATTAATACAAATATATATTTTTCAATTACAAAACGTGTGCTGACATTCTTGTTAAATTGAATGAATTCAAATAATTCGTATTATAATAAACCTTCTAATCTGTCATCGTAATTATATCAACGGACTTGAATGTGATTTCCTCTTTTTGAATGTTAAAATGAATAATATATTTAAATTCACAAACATTCAACTTTACTTTATCGTGATTTATAGTTTCATTTAACTAATTAATGTATTTCATTTGCGGTATACGGGTGATCCAATGTAATGAAAAAACATTTTCTATTTTGAATTTTTGTGTTTCCAATCAAGGGTTAAGGATTTTTAACCTATCCCTGAAAGTACAGGATTTATACGATAATTTGATAATCGAAGAATGACCAATGGAAGAAATAGGCGGAGAATATGAGACAAATAATAGTTGGAATTTGATCTATACAAGTCAGGAAAACACGAGAGGAAAAAGTGGCGAGAGGAAGACAAAAAGAATCAGAAAAGTTCAAAAGGAAGAAAGGAGATGGAAATAAGTGTTCTTCCATATTAAAAGCTATCTAACAGCAGGATTACATACAGAAAATAAAAGGAGAGGGAGATGATCTATGGAGGGTATAAGTAGATAGACGGAAATGCCTATCTCGACATACCAGAAAGAAAAAGTGCTAATCTTCGACATAGACGAGTGAGAGGAGTACAGACATGTACCAGCTATTTTTCTAAAAATGGTTATCAAGATTACTGGTGAAATGATAAGAGATATATCTCCAAAGAGAATAGTTTTTCTGTGATAGTGTATACCTGATTGTATGTGCATGGAAACTAATATAGTATTGTTGATAATCATTTGAATGTTGTAGGCTAGCTCAACAATCACTTGAAGATTTTATTCTTCTCCTATTAGAGTACATTTGATGTCTGTTCTACATATTACAATATCCCTGCGCAAGCTTTAAATTGCAATTTTGAATGACATTTTAATAATGTATTAATATTATCAATTGGTCATTGATAATAATCAGTATAAATATTACAGATTGGTCAATGATTAGGTATATCATAATATAAAATATGTGGAACATTCTTGAAAGAATAATCTATTCAAGTGAAAAATAGTATAGTCATAAAACAGACTTGAAAAAATGAAGTTTCATCAAAATGGGCAAAATTTGAGACAAATTGATTATAAGCATTTGTGAAAATGCTAAATAAGATTTATGTATCTTTTAAAAAGAAATGAAAAATTTCTTATTGATTAACAATAATTTAAGTGGACTTATCTTTTAAAAGCAGCTATTTTACATAACTATGATTTTTCTTATAAATAATGTGACTTGTATATTCATTACATAATATTTTTCATTGTATGAACCAATGATAACAGGTGAGCCAAGAGTTCATTAAGAAAATGAAAGAATAATGTTGAAAATAGTTTTCCATGTTTCATAGTTTTCAGGTTAGCAAGAAAGTTTTCACGAAGAAGTAGGATTTTGTTTAAAATAAACTGACGAAATCCGAAATCGCTACTCCACTTTATTTGTTAGACAATTCTTCTTTTAAAAATCATGTCATAAATCTGGATGAAAAACGTACACTTTCAGTAAACATTATCTCATTCTTTTATGAGATATTTCAGCCAGCTGGAAAATTGGTTTCATACAAAATGGTGCACCGCTGCACTATAAGATTCCAGTGGAATGAATATAGAGCAAATCTTTGGTCAAGACAGATTATTCAGTTAAGATGCGATATAAATATGGGCATTAAGATTACCTAATTCCAGTTGATTTCTGGCTGTAGAACGATTCAAAAGCATTTCATTAGGGCTTAGGCCCTTAAAAATAACTATAAGTCAAGCATTATGTCTGCAATAAGATTTTTAAAAAAATGGAGCGTATGGTTAGTCTTGTTCTGGATCGTAATCGACCGCCTTCTACCGATAAAATTTTTACTCGCCTTTCTTTCTGTTTCTAAATAAATAAGATGTCTTTGTAATTCCTCTTTCTTACAAACTATACATTTTCATTATTATTATTTGTTCCCTTTTCTAACACTTTTAAAGTTTTAATGAACGTTGGATACGTAATAGTATATAAAATTATATATATAGTACGCAATATAACTCCTTTTTGTATCACAATTTTCGTTTTTACTAGTGGACTTATGATTTTGATACACATTGCATGTGGCAAAAATTTCCCTGGATACATTGAAAATATGGTGCAAGACACTGCGTAATAGTTAATGTAATACTAAGTTTCCTTACCCCTGGATTTTAAATGAATTTCGAAGTTTAAATTTTTGATTGTAAATATATTTCCTCACATATTACATTCGTTTCATATTAATTCATTTGTCTAATAATATTTTCAAGAATTTAAGAACTTGTTTTAGTGCCACGTTATAATTCGGAACTCAAAATAGAAAATCCAAATCATTGTAAATTACTGCAAATAAATTGTATAATAAAATTACATTAAATCACTCTATTTACCATAAATTTTGCTAATAAATTTTAAGCAGCTCCAATAATACAAAATAAGTTTCACGCATGACTAATTTCAATGAAAATGTTTCATTGTAAATTATTCTTGTAAGTGACTCAAGGGCAAATTATTTTTACTCTTATTTTGTGGTGTAAAAATTGATGTAATATTAAGCTACAACTTTATTTGTGACTTCATAATGATGATATGCTACAGACTGTAACTTCAGACTGTGTGCGTGTGTGTGCGTGTGTGCGTGTGTGCGTGTGCGTGTGTGTGTGTGTG
>JAPDSC010058376.1:190594-223779 GCA_026290005.1 Latrodectus geometricus
GTGTGTGTGTGCGTGTGTGCGTGTGCGTGTGTGCGTGTGCGTGTGTGCGTGTGTGTGTGTGCGTGCGTGTGTGTGCGCGTGTGTGTGTGTGTGTGTGTGTGTGTGTGTGTGTGTGTGTGTGTGTGTGTGTGTGTGTGTGTGTGTGTGTGTGTGTGTGTGTGTGTGTGTGTGTGTGTGTGTGTGTGTGTGTGTGTGTGTGTGTGTGTGTGTGTATAAGAATATATACTTAAAAATATATTAATTAAAGAAATTCATAAATATAAGAAATCTATGTATAAACATCAAAACTATCATTCAAATTATTGATGATAATTATATGTTGCATCTTGTAAATAGCTTTATTCTTCTGCATTTATTTGTGGTAATTTATTAGAGTTATATAATACCGATTTATAAATGAAATTCATCATTTAATTTTTTAATGCAAATGGGCCACATCTTCAGGCGCCCTCATTAAAAGGGTTCTGAATTTATGAACTACACTCTGATAATGAAAGTGTTACGTTATATAGCAACATCATATTAAGATATTATATATAGTTTTAAAAAGTAATAAGTGGAATATTAAGATGCTCTTCTATTTTGGTCTCTTCAATAAACAATCTTTAGCTCAATCAAATTAGAATTTACTGATTTACAGTTTAATAAATATGATAACCTAGCATAATAGATTAAGATATTTGTAAAAGGTTCTAATGATTAATCTGAAACGAATTCTTGGAAATTTGAATTAAATAATTAATTTTTTAAAATTTATTATAATCTTTAAAAGCAATCCAGCTCTGTATCGATTTCCTTTGTGTCTAAAATTTTAATTTAAGCAAAGATTAAAGTTTCTGAAAGCATATGCATTATATATCACTAAAACATATTTTTATTTTTTATGATTTTGGTTTCTTTGTATACCAAATAAAAAAGAATTTAATTTCAAAATTTCGTAATTAGTTTAAAAATTCAGTTAAAAGTATCGTGCATTGTTGTTTATTTTATTTAGAATATTTCCCAGTAATTTTCCAATAACCAATACCTACTCTATTACACACACAGACGGTGAAATTTAATAGTATCAATTGTTGAAAGCTCATTTTACAATTTTGGTCTGGTACATACACATATAAATACCTTAATTTTAAATTAAAGTTATAGTTTGTCTACAATTAAAGTATACAGTTAAAATGTTTTTTGAACCTTTTTCTTTGTTGAAAGAGCTTGAACAAATATTTCATTTGCATTTTTGTTCTTAATTCCTATAAAAATACTACTAAAAACTGAATATATTATTTTATTTTTATTATCAATATTACGAACATTACAAAAACAGCTTTTTTTTTTTAATTTGCCTATACGTTTTGGAACTTATCAAGCATCGTTTTTTTTATATTATTAAGATAATATCGCTGTGATTGAGAAACTATCAGATTATCAATTTATTTATTGTGCTAAAAATATTGTACAAGAATTAACTTGTTATAGTTTCTTAATGTAACCAAACTTTTGTGCTTTGTACGTGTATGTCTATTTAATACAATGCTTACAGTTAATTTAATTTTGCTTACAGTTAAATAAACGTCATTTTTCTTCAAGATTTCATCGTTACAATGTCCTTAAAAAAATTAAGGATTGCATCTAAATAAAATGCTTAGAGAAAATTACTTAGATAGAATAGAAGATCTTTACCAATAAGAATTCATGTATTTTGCATGAACTCAGAATACCTGAATGAAAATATATTTTGACTTTTATGCAATTTCAATAGTTTAGAGTGTAAAGAATATAGTGCCTTACAATTGTTGACCATTTAATTAAGAAAAACCACTTAATCCCTTGATATTTCCCTATTTATACTTATTTAATATATTCACTAAAAATTAAAATATTAACAAATTGCTGGCAAATATCATAAACAGATTTCAAAATACTGAATTCTTTTTAACTTATTGATACCTTCAGCGAGTTTCAGATAACTATAGTTCTGCAAATTTGTTTGTTACGGTCTTTGTTAGCACAAAGGGGGTAATTCGATGAAATTCTATAATTTTAATTGGAACACTTAAACCAGACCACTGGCCATTCAGGTGACAGTACGGAACTTTTTTTCTAATCAATAGAACAAATTTTATAGGATTTAACATATCAAGCCATTTCCTTTATGATTAAAATCAGAAGAATCTATTTTTACAAAATCTTAAGCATCTTTAAATTTTACTTCTCAATTTGCTTGACTTCTCAATGATGATTCATATATTATAAGCATTTAAGCAAAATAAATATGATGCCCAAGTACGTTTTAAACTGTGTATAAATAAGATTAGTATTGCGTAAGTATCCTTTATTTTATCTCATGGAAACAAGTATGCGTCTTGTAAAAAAAGAGAGTAATCTCTATTATATTCAGAAATTCCTCACAAAAGATTTTCTACATATTTCCTTAATTAATTTCAAGCGATAAGAGGAAAGTTACGGAAAAAGTAAAGGATATTTCTTAGTAAGCAATATTGTTAGACATTGTTTTGGTCTTCTTTCTGGTAGTTATCTTTGTACCAATATGTTGCTAGATTTAATTTTATTATTTTACAAAGGAAAGAAACTGCTGAACATAAAAGGATAATAAAATATACATAGGCAAGATCGTGTTATTAAAAAATGTAATAAAATAGATTTGAAAACATAAGTGAAATTTGCATATAAAAACTAAAATGTGACTAAAATGTACTTCAAATTCAAAACTTTTATAAAAATAGAGTATATTTTTATATATATTGAAACACAAATTCTTAAATATTTTCCAGCTTTCACAAATAAAAATAAGCATTTTCTTATACGGAATTAAGGTGGAAAACTTCGAAGTATAAACCAAATAAATAAATTAGTCTAAATTAACTACCACTAGAAAAGGTCTCATAATAAAGATTGTCGTCAACAGACTTTTCACTAGTAATCCATTATTATTTAATATATCCAACTATCATCATTTCATTTCTGATGATCGAACAATAACTTTCCTACAAATAACTTTTTAAGTCAATTCTCTTTTGTGGCAATGCATTACACTATATAGGCAATATTTATTTCAATTTGACTTACATATTTCTGGACGTGAGTTTGGTCATATTAAGTAATTATATTGTCAAATAAATAATTTACTATTTTTACCACTTTAAAGGACTAAAGGATGACGGTAGGAGATTTTTGCTATTCCTGACGTTTAGCATTCTTTTCTCTATGCAATGTAAATCGCATAACTTAATGGATTTTACATTAATACCCAGCACATGCAAAATAAGGTAAATTAACATAATAATTTTTTTTTTCAAAAAGACAATACAGTTCTAATATCAAATTGGAAATTTTATTAGCAATTTTCACACTTTAAGTTATTTATAAAAGATTTTACTATTTATTAATTTTTTATATTTAAAAATTTGAAATTATATCACCAATTAATGAATTCTAATTTAGTCTATATAAATCTAAAAATAATTTGCAGACCATTTGATTAATTAATTTGGTGAATAGCCCTAATTGATCGGTACAATAAAGTTTAATGAAATACAGCCAGAAATACAGGAATTATATTTTTTATGTCCTGGTCTGTATTAAGTTAGTTTGGTTTTAGATTAAATTGAGATAAAATTGTCACATTTGTTTTTCTCATTATGAAGATTTTAAACTCTTTATCTTCCTATGTATTTATCCAAATCATATGAAATTTAATTAAATAAATTTATAAATCGATAACGAAGAAAAATTTAGTATTTGACAAAAAAAACTCATATAGATGAATGTTTTCCTCCATTTTCTTCACATCTTTAAATTAGACTTTAAGATAAGGTAAAATATCTAGAACATGCCTCAATTCAAATAGCTTGCAGTGACAGAATCTTCACATTTCAATGCTTGAAGAATAATAAAAATGTTTTTTTTTTCAATATTATGTGTTTTTTTCATCAATCCAATTAAAGCATTCTAGATAATAATGCATTAGGGCTCCTATAGTAAATTGATAATTCGGAAAGTTACATAACAAAATATTTAAACATTTGAAAAGTCTTAAAAATACACCAAGCTTTTCTGAAAAATCAATAAAACACTAATTTTAATAATTAGTCCAGATTGTGTGAAGAGAAAAATATTTAATGTTTTGTTAAAATGATTAAAACATTTTGAGATCCAAGCACAGATATTATCTTTTGGTATTTTATAGATATCTAATTGAATTATCCCTAAACTTTTTAATTTAAATACAAACTGCTTATTCGAAATTATATGTTGATAAGTTTATAAAGTAAAAATTTATGGAACATACTATAAAAGAAAAAAATACAAGATGAGAGCATATCTTAAATTTATAAACAATAGTGACTAGTTTTTTAATATAAAAAAATTTATAATATTTTTAAAATATAACAAATAACACTTTATAATTTTATAATAAAACAAATTTTATAATAAAATAATTTTCATCGATGCTCATAAAAATTATAAAGAAATAAAAGAAAAATCATGTGAATTTCCATATTTATTTCAAATATAATGCTTGTGTTTTAAAATAAATATTATTTCTCAATAAATGTTTCATAAGAATGATAAACAAATCAGAATTTAATATAATATTTCTTAAAATTAAAATTTTCGTAAATAAATTCTAAAGTTCGATTACAAGGAAAAGTAAAATAATAATATTAATTTTTTTTCATAATATTTGTTCTAATAAGATTTTAATTCTGATGATAATCTCAAAAAAGAAATTCTCGTTTTGAAATATTTTTGGAATTTGTTTTGACGAAACAAAAATATTCCAGACCTTTTTTCCCACTAATATCTAAGCACTCCTTTTGAGATTTGGTTGAATCACTTCTATCTTCAATTTCTTTTTAACGAAAAGGTCTTTGATTAACTTTTCTGTTATAAAGAAGTCTAAGACTTCAACATAGATGTTTTTTGTGATTCGTGTTTAAAGGCAAAAGAAAATCAGAACATGAGAAAGAAATATATCGGAGAAAAATTGCATAAAGAAATTACTTTGGAAGAGACTTGGAAATGCATTCCGAACATTAGCATCCTCGCGAAGATTCAAGTCAGTTTCTTTCATAAGAGCCAAAAAGGCGATTTTCAGATGCTCAAATATTCTGATATTTTTCGTGTTTTGTTTTTGTTCCATTTCTGTGCTTCCTTATCTTTATTAGAGCTGAGAAAGTTTCTCGCTGCATCAAATCTGAAATTCCTGATGCTTCCTAAATCTGATTTATTCTACGAGAATGTTTATTTTAAGAGAGAGGGATCTTGTTTTTATTTTCTATAGCAACTGTCGTATAATTACTAAAAAAGGGAAAGAAGTTTTAAAATTTTCATAAATATGAACTTCTTTTCCTTGTTTTTCAATTTATTTTTCGTAGATTAAAATATAGAATGAATTTCTGCTAGTAGTAAAATTTAGTAACAAATGAAAATGATGTATAAAATCCATCCCATTTGATATTTTAAGTAACTTTGATATATGGGTACAAATATGCAAGAAATAAACTACCATTACATATCATATACATATGCTTTTCTAGCAATATGATTTATTTTTAAAGATGGTTATTTTATCTAACAATTTTTGACTATAAATAATCATTTTTCCATGTAATAGTCATTCACAAGATATATAATAAATGCTTTATAGTTTAGATTATTTTATTAGCATTTTTCATCAAATTTACTGTTATTAAAAGTAAAATATTACGTTTTAATATTTTTATGTGATATTAGCTTACATTATTTTAATAAATCCTAATTTAATCTATTAAAATCTTTTTAATATAAAATGTTTTTAATAATAAATATCATCTTTTTCTAATGTGAGTTGTAAAATGAATTCAAAATTTGTTGGTAAAATAGGGCATTAATGAAGCCTGATATGTATCCAACTGGCACATGACATTCGATTCAAATAACATTCCCAAAAAATCAAAATATTTTACATATTCTTTTTAATGGCACAACTCTACAGTTTCAACTGGACGTAAAGCTTAAAATACTGAATAAATCTGCACCAGAATATTATGGGCTGCTGTATATAATCATAATAATTTCTAATAATTATATTCAACACATAGTAAAATATAAAGCAGAAAAATCGTTTTTTTATTTAAAACAATATTTATTGTATTGCTAAGCAATCGTTACAGAAAATAAAAAAATCTACAGTCTGACGTCATATAGTTTGAACAGTGTGCTCTACATGCTGTTTACGTTGATGTAGAATAAATTTAAAGGTAGTTTAAAGATTTTTTAAATTCATAATTTTAAAACTAATTTAAAAGAAAGATAAAATTACATTTTTATGTAAACAGCAGTATTATTTAAGGAAAATAAATAGCGTTACATACTGTTTCATCTTAAGTTTTATTTATGAGCAAACAATCATTATGTAACTTTTTACATTAATATTGTTTTTAGTTTCAAAATTTTCCTTTCAATGATGCAGCATAATTTTCATTAATAGTTGACTTATGTCAAACAAATTATGAAATCCTTTACATTCAAATCCATACTCCACTTAAAATTTTGCATGGTATTTTTGTATTACTTTCTATTTCAAATTTAGTTTGGCAAATTATATTACGTGCATTTATTGTATTTGCATAAATGTGAGCTATTGGGACTGATTAATTGTAAATCATGTTGCTTTCAATAAAATAATTATTTCATACATTATTTTTTATAATTTCATTTATTATTCTACCTTTTAAAATTTTCCTTTCATAAAAATAAGTACATATAATAGCTTTATAAATACATATATGTCATTAGAAGTAAGAAATTTAAATATTTTAAATATTGAAGAATAAAAAGAATGATTAATATATCATAATAAATATTTTTCAAAGAAGGTATTTATAAAAAATTGATACATTTATTTCACAAACATAGCAGAGATAAATATTTTTATGCACAAAAATTTTTGCTTATCAACCTAGTTCAACAAAATTTATTTTTTCTTAAAAAAAGGGAAAATGTTATAAGAAATTGTGTAAAATGTATTTAGTATTTTAAAATTATTAATAATAGCTATTTATAAATTGTAATAAACTATCAAAAATAAAAATTTATATTCTGAACAAAATTAAACGATTTTTGATTTTTAAACAATGCTTCTGTTATTTTAAGAAAATCGCTGTCTATCAGCATCTCTAAGAGATTTCATAAGACAGTTAAGCACTTTTAATGAAATGATTTATATACAAGAACTTGAGTAATTATTTTGATTAAATGATATATTGATATCTTAACATGTATATCTTTTAATATAAATAGTATTTAGCTATTTATTTAATTATTACTTTTTAGTATTCTTGTTAGTTTTTTTCAAGTGTTTCATTAATTTTTCTTTTTTCTTAATAAATCAATCAGATAATGCCCAAATTGATGAAATATTAAAAATTTATTTCCAGTTTTTTAAAAACCAATTTTGAACAAAACAATTCAACTAATTAACCTGTAATACCTAAATGATATATTTTGATAAAACTTTGAATATTTATAAGATATAGAAGACTACATTTTTAAAAATATGTCTTAATTTTTCTAAAAGATTTTGATTTTGGTTTATGAAAATTGTCACTAATTGTTCTTATACAGCATGTATTCATGTAGTTATAGCTTTATTTATAAAATTAAAAGGCTAATATAGGAATGAACTTATCAGTTATTTTTGAATGAAATATAGAAAAATCATGTTTCTTTGGAATAAATTGCAATTAATTGTCTTTGCATTCTAAGCACTTTAATTGAATCAAATTTGTTCAAGAATATGGTTGAAATTTGCCTAAAAGGGCTTTTTCCTATGATCATCAAGAAATTTTGCATTTTTCAATTATAAAATAGCAGTTAGTAAAATTTTTTAAAGTAAAACAGTCATAAAATAAAACTAATACTAAATTAATCACGTGTACTAAATTCTATGTGGAAGAAATATAATTCTAACAGTGAAATGAAATATCATTATTGAAAATCCAAAGTTGATTTCAATTTTTTAATAAATTAAAATAAATTCTTTACTTTTTTAATAAATTCAATGTCGTAAACTATGTCTAAATAAAATTGTCATCCATGCTGCACTTCTCTCTGAGGTTACTAAGGACAATCATCCTCCGGAGCACTTAAGGCAATTGGCTTTGGAAATTATAAACCTAGTTCCTGCTGAAGATCTAAGATCTATACTGATGGTAGTGGTGATGTCCAGCACCACGCCGGGAGTGGAGTTTACACTCTTTATCCTAATGAAGTCCAAGATTCAAAATCATTAAGAAACCCATAATTTTGCTCAGTGTTTCGCAATGAACTTTTAGCTATTTCATCAGGTCTGAAAAGTGTCAGGATTGAAGCCACCTTCGGGAATATCTGGATCTTCACTTACAGTCGAAGCAGTATTCAACACCTGTGCAATTGGGAGAGAGTAACAGACCAAGCTAGTGTCGAAATCCTTCTTTTGTTAAAGGACCTATCAGCCTTCCATGACATCCATTTCCAGTGGATACCCTCTCACGTGGGTCTACTTGGTAACGAACGCACTGATCAGTTGGCTAAGGAGGGTACTTCCCTACCAGCCTCTTGAAATCTGGCACTCACTTACTCAGAATTATTTTCTACCCGCAAAAACACTGTCAATAAGGACTAGCTTGTCCCACCAAATCACATTTAGTACCCCCGTAAGCGTCCAGGAGGTGCCCTTGACTTTCAGGGCACACGTGCCGACCAAGCCGTTACCAACAGATTTGTCAGTGGGCACACTAGGGGCCTCACTTTTAGTGGGCGTTCCAAACTTTTCCCAACCTGCAAAAAATGTTACTCTAACGAGGCTAGTCTTCAACATATTCTTGTTTGCCTCGATTTTTCCATGGAGGACATTTTTGAGAGACCTCTCCTCTTCCTCGATTTTTTGAGGTAATATGAACTTATGGATCTGGTGTAGCTCCGCTACCCCAGATGGGATTGGAAACAACAACAACAACAAATAAAATTGTAAAACATATTAAATTATTTAAGAAGATCAGAAATAAATTATTTAGCAAATAATTTATATTCGTTTATCATGTATTTTTTTAAGATACACTTACATTAGAATTTTAATTAAAAATAAATACAATAAAATTTATTATTTCAATTAAAAAATAATGTATGATCAATAAATAACTATGCATTTTTTAGTTAATTGAGAAATCTTTTTCTTGGAAATGTGTTGCTAAGAGTTAAAATAATAAAATCAAATATTTCAGAATAACGATATCATAAATTTTAAGTAAAACCTTAGAATAAATCTTAAATTCCAGTTAGATTATTTTTAACATAATTAATTTGGCTTTAAATATTAATGAATTATCAAAATAAAGTGATACAAAATTTTAAAAGGATGAATATTGCGAACAAATTTTTAAATATTAATCTCTTATTTTGAAGATGACTTAATTTGAAATGACAATGAGAGACAAATACAAATTAATTGAAGGGTAATAAAAACTGAAACAACCTACTGTCATCATTGTTTCAAATTTAAATTGGAAGCTAGTTTAAATGGATTTAAAAGAAGTATCTATTCATTTATTTCGTTTTTTATTGAATAAATAATGAATAAAGTTCTAGTTATGATGAATTCTAATGAAATGAAAAAAGAAAATTTCTTGAAATATCTAATAAATCTGGTAAATTTATAATAGGAATAAATTTTCTTTTATGATTTCCTTGATTTATCTTAATATTACAAATAAAATTCGTAAGAAGTAAAATATGCCATACAACATTCTTATATATATTTTTTTAACATTCTTTCAAGGAAAATTATTAGATCCAAGTTAATTTCTTAGCAAAGAAAGATTTTAATGTATTCCAATATTGATCATAGCATTTTCTGTCAAGATTTTTAATTTCAGTTCATTTTCTTTTAACGATAATAAGATTGTATTCAAGATATTGTGATATCATTGGTTTTATATCCATGCCATTATACTTTCAAATTTAATTATTTCTGTTGTTTCTAATATCTAATATTAGATGGCATATTTTGTATTTATGTATCTTTCCAGAATTAAGTGACATATTTTGTTTCCTAGAATGCGTGAAAATAATATTTCTAATACTATCTTATCCAAATATTTTTTAATAAATTTTAAAAAATTGAATAAAAGAAAAAAGAAGCAATGTAAACAAAATAATTTCACATTTCTTTAAAATATAGACAAAAATGCATCAATATTCAGTCTCTTTAAGAAATGCGAACACCAAAAAGTAGACAGTTTCATTTAATATAAATATACCTACAAAAAATATACATTTACAGATAATAAAAAGGCAAGAAAAAAATATTTATCAATAGTTGTCTTTGAACATTGAGTTTTAAACTCAGTATATGAATAATGATAAATTCAGTAAATGATAAGTTGATTTTAATTTTTTAAAAATAATTTATTAAAAAATTGAAACCAACTTTAGATATTTAATAATCATATTATATATGCACTATTATAATTATATTTCTTCCACCAAGAATTTAGTATATGTAATTAGTTTGTTTAAGTATTAATTTTATTTTAGATGATGCCAGTGTAAAATGTGTTAGTTACTGTGTAAGGTGTATTTACGATTTCTTATTGTATTTGATTACGCATTCTTATAAATATTTCTCAATTATTGGTAAGAATTAAGGTATTTTAGAGTTGCCAAATCTATCTGTTTAACATATTCTACGCACATTTGATTCACTGAAGGTTTAGTGAACTTCTTATTAAAGATATATTATCAATAATAAGTTTTCCATAAGTATATAAATCATATGGTCTGTAATATTATTTTATAGAAAACCAATATCTTATTATATTTGTTGATTCCCTATAAAATTGTGTTAGAAAATGTTAAAAATATTTGAAATCAGTGTTAGTGGTAAATTATGAGCAATATAGAAGTATTCCAAAATTAGGTGAGCAATATGGTCTATTTTACAGAAATTAACTCTAGGAGAGTACATATCGAATTTCTTGACACTTTAACAAAAGAATGTTACAAACATTTTCAACAAGCAAAGTTGCATGTAAGATTATCTTTGGAAAACATTTAGCTTATGAACTGCTCTTTACATCATCATGGCAATTGTATTAAATGTAAAACAAATCCTGATTATGATTCATAACCACTTTTCTGTACACACGAAGCTCACTAATCTGACAATCATTTTCTCAAAAATTAAAGAAATATTCTTTACTGAAGCAATTAAAATGCTAGTCTGCTAGCAACATATTTAGATGATTCAGTCCACAATGTGAAAGTATTGTCTTTGAATGCCTTGAGAATACAAGTATTGTAAAAAAATATCATATTTTTTCCGCTAAAAAATTGTAAACAATTAGTATTGTAAAAATATGGTATGGAAATAAGGCTGAATCTAGTTGGATTTGCAGCTAGAGTTACCTAGATATGCCAAACAAACTTCCGAATTTGAATTTTATTCATGCATTTTGACAAGTCTGAACTTTCAATCTACAGATATATTTTTTAAACCATTATATTCCATAAACCATTACTACCAGAACTTTTGCATATCTATGTCCATACAAAGTATAAGTGATAGCCTTTTCGTTAGTATGGACATCAAACTTCAAATATGCTAATATGTTTTAAATTTAATAACTAGATATAAGAATTTTGATAACATCAATATGATAATATTGATGATATCGAAGAAACGCAACACCTTTGATGAAAAAATATTATTCGTATGTTTGACTTAATGTAAGGTACAAAAAATTTCAAAGTAGTCAAATTATTTTTAAATGCCTGCTTTTTCATTAATATATATTTTAAACGTATATTTTTAGAGTGAAAAATTCTCATTAATAATACTCAAAGAGGGACTGCAAAAAGACAAATGCAATTTCTGTATGATCCTAAATTTATATAACTATTAATTTGCTTAGTTAGTTTATTTGTCCCTCCGTGATCTTTTTTTACACATGAAGACTAATTGGACCAAGATTTACTATATAAAATGGCTTATAAACTTGCGTAAACATCTGCAATGGAAATTAATTCCATGATATTATTACTAATTATTTAATTTTACTCAAACTTTATAAGATTAAAAAACTGAATTTTATTTTTAGCTTAATTAATTAACAAAACTAAAATAAATTATTAGATGAGAGGCATGTATGCTTTAACACTTATAAATACTGCGTCATTTAAAATAATTATAATGACTAACAAGTATTACTAATCTTGTAGTTGCATTCTTCCTATAAAAAATAAATGTTTAATTATTGTTAGAGAAACAAGTTTATATTATTAGAATATTTATGCTGGAGGTGATTTACGTATATCTTAACATTTAAATATATTATAACTTCTCAAAAATTTAAAGAAATTGTTAAATTAGTTATTTTGTTGCATCATAATTTCTGAATTACATTAACTCACTGAAAATGTTAACTAATAGAACAATTTAGTTAACAGATGAAAGATGCAATGCGTTGATTCCTAATTCCCATTTCGTCTTCTAAAATAATTTTTAAAGTTAAGTAAAATATTTAATTTTATCATTAAAATAGATTTACATCAGAAATGTTTTATAAATAACTATTAACAAGAAGAATTATCAGAACAATTAAGTTTTTGGATTAGAAAGACGTAAGTTTTTTTATCGCATTTTAAAACATTTATCGCGTATTAAAGAATTACTTTTAATTAACAAGTTAGATATTTTATTTTATGGTTTTATGTAAATTTGCCACAGAAAAATATATTATAATTAATTATTATGTAAAACATTATTCGAATAGTTTTTATATTTATAATATAATGCTTTATTAATATAGTTTCAATTATTTTATAACTTTTTTAATATTTATTTTATAAATATTATATGATAAAAAATACGTACGATTTATTGTTTAAAATTATGAGCCATTTAAAAAAACCATTATAAATATAATTCTAAGACAATTAATTTTATCATTGCTTGAAGCAGGAAACGAACGAATCCTCAGTAGACTTGTATCACATGCGCCTGTCGTGGATAATTTCCACCATTTGTTGGAGTGGCCATCTTGCTGCAAACTCTTTTTCTGGTAATCTCCATGATTCAGCTTCACCTCTTCGCATAGAAACTCCTCTCTTCCTACACGCCAACCGGAATCTTTTTTTTTTTTTTCCTTTTCTTTCTTCCTATCTTTTCGTATCTTGACCAAAGGGATAGAAAGAGAAGGAAACTGTGAACAATTCAGCAACTAATGTCTCCCAAGCTGAGAGAGAAGAAAAAAGTTAAAACAAAAGTAGAAGAGGAGCAAAAAAAAAAGAACAAAGAGAAGGAAAAGAAGAAAATCGATTTCCTGAATGTGAGGTTTTTGTAATCTCTAGCTACTCATAACTGAGCGGCGTTTTCTTATAAATGACGCAGCAATTCGTTCGATTATTTTTATTTCATTCTATTCTTTATTTCCCGTTTTCAGTTCAATTCCTTGTTTTCTGAGTTTGAATAAAGGTTAGAAATATGAATCAGCAGTGAAACGAATAGCTTGAAGAATAAACGATTTGATTTCTTATTCATTCTGGAATACCCTCAAGGGACGAAGACAATGGAAACGTGCTTCAAAAAGTAATTTAGTTTCCTTCCTCTAAACTGAGTGGGAATGTGTTCACATTTGAATTTCAAATCAGTTGTTATCGTTTGATTATAATAATTAGGTTTGAATATGTAAAATGTAGAAGATACTGTGTGAGAGATAACATTATACGTTATAGATTTAAAATTTTGAACATATGTGTAAGTGTGAATTCTATATTTATTTCAATAATATTTTCTGGATTATTTTTATGAAACATCCCAATTTTTTTAAAAATCATATATTTTTATTCAAAATTATTTAGAAAATAGGAATTTTAAGTTGACGATTGCTTAATTCAAAATAATATATAAATAATTGCTACTAAGTGCACCAACTTTCATCAGCCATGAGTTCCACTGAAACACATGCTCTTAATTTTCAGCAGAAAATTGCGATTTGAAAAATTAACAACAATATTTATTACTTAATTTAAATTGTTCAAAACGCTGTTACTCTATGAAATAAAATTTGCTTATTGACATCCTAAGAAACAAGCTAAATCAGGTGTGGAATTCTTGAAATTTTTTTAATTTATGAAACATCGGTACTTTTTCATGCGACCCCCAAAACATCTCCGATTAAAGGCGAATCAGAATTCCTGAGAAAAAGAAGTTATGAACGAACAACATAATATTACAAAGTTTGTATGTATGAAAATAAAAGATAACAATTGAAATATATTTTAGTCATCTTAAAACATGAAAATGCATTGCTTGAATATATAAAAAGAATTTTTTATCACATGTTATGGTTCTTTAAAAAAAATCCCAAAATATAACTCGTATCAGTCATTATTATTGCACATTTTGTTCGTCTTGCTCAAGATAATCCGTTAATTAGCCATACATTTAACGAACAGTTGCCACTATTTGGTTAGAAAGAAATACAATTTAGTTGTAAAATTATTAAAGCTAGAGAGGAACAAGAAAGAAAATTTTAAAAATTAGCTCATGTAAGCTAAAAATGAATGAGGAAAAAAGAGAATAGAGATTGCTAGCAAAAAAAAAGAGACAAAACTATGATGTTTAATATCACAAAAGAGATACAATATAAATATTTTAAGTCTATCGTACGCATCAATGACAGTTTTAAAAAGGAGATACATTACACTTTCTAATTGCGGAGTATAGATTTTTGTAACAAACTATGGCAGAGTAAACAACCTTACAATAAATTCAAATCACAATTAATCACGGTTTAAAGTAATCTCTTAAATTCTGATCAACGTTTCGAAATAAAACTTAGTTTATATTATAAGTTAGCTAGAGTTTAGCCTCCTGATATGAGGTTAATTTTATGTGCTACAGTTCTCAAGTCAACACTGGACAAGGACTCGGCAAACACGCATAATAAGGATTTTATGCATTGCAATAAATATAAAGAAAACTCTAAAAAATTATTTTAATTTAGCAATCAAATATCAATTCAAGTGTTTCTTCTCAATAGTGAAAAAGTTTTAAATTTTGTTCTTAGTATTGAAATTTCAATATCTTGTATCATCCATTCAAAAGTAAATCTTCATGGTTTCTTTAGACTTTAATGAGGCTCTAAGTATTGTAAGTGTTCCAAAATAAATTCTCTTTGGTGTAATATCTCTCTTATTTTCTAAAAAATATAAGCCATTGTTCATTTATGAAAAAATATGCAAAATATTTCCTTTTCAAAATTTCCTCTTTTAATTAGACGAATCCTTTCAATTATGTTATATAAACAATAAAAGAAAATAATTATATAGTTAGTAATAGAAAGTTATTATATGTGTTTATTATATATGTTTATAAAAGTGATATATTAAGGATTATATAATAAACAATGATATACATGATTTTTATATTAAACAAAACATTTTCAATCTGGAAGTATAAATTTGATTCAACATTTGCATTCTGTGTTATATTTTGCTTAGTTCACTCTGATGTAAGTTAATAATTTTACGAAGAATCTATAAAATACTGATATTTTGGGAGAAAAATTAAATGAAGATATTCGTGTTGTTATTAAAATAATTATTAAAGAGTGATTATTGAGATAATTAAAGCAAGCTAAGTAAGCTCTTAATAATTTTATTTGAGACAATTGAAATCAAAAAAAATTTTGATAGTGAAACCTCATCAAAAAAATTCAAAAGCAAGATTCAGAAAATATAAAATGTATTTTTTATTTCAAATTAAATTTTCAGCAAAACAAAAATAAGATAAATAATAAAATATACTTTTTTTTATTTTTTAAATTTAAACTATACTTTTCTTGGTGGGGAATTTGTAAGTTAAAAGATACAAAATTAACAAAAAATTAAGATTACAAAAAAAAAGTAAAGGTACGTCCAACCTATATATAATTAAAACTTTTTAACCGCGTATTAGAAGGAAAATAATTTAAAACTAAATAAAAGTACTTTTCATACTTTTGAATGTTCATAATGGAAAAATACATAATGATGTGCAGAATTAGTAGTTATACTTGGTCATTAGGTATGAAAAGGAAATTATACTATATAAAGCAAATGCATGATGTCTTTAGGGAAATTGGATTAAAAACCATTTTATTACAAAATACAATTGGTATTTATTCTGATTTATTAGTAAAATTTATTTAAATATTATTTTATATTTTTTATATAGATTCCTCTAATTTAACTGATAAAGTTGAATTTTAATAGGAGAGACACCTTCCAGTGTGTATTTTTATTAAATAAATCATTCAACATTTTATTATTTTGTAATCAAATTATTAGAAGTCTCATTACACCCGTGACAAAAGCTGTCACTACAAAAGTTTTTTTAATAGTATTCAACATATAATTAAATTTATATTCCTTACCGTCAATGTAAACATCATAGAAATATGAGAATACACAAGTTTTATGTAGAGAAAAGTCATCAATCAATTTCTTTTCACAATTATTTTAAATAATAATAATAAAGTTAAACATTAAATTAGAATTTTTATACTGAAATTCTTGTGATAACACATTTTTTCTGTTTATCTAACATAATTATTGCATATTGGTATTATAATTTTTTATATTCGTATTTTATAAATGCTATTGTAGATTTTTTTTGGCCTAATTGTATTTTAACTATTTTATTTTTTTATTTACATGTATTTCTATTTTTTTTTATAAAATATGAGAAATTACCAGTTTTTAACCTAAATATATTTTTAACACTTGAAAAAGTGACAAAGAAAAATAATCCTCATTAATACACTTCATAATTCAAATGTAAAAGTTGAAGGCTCTTTTTTATCTTTCAAAAATCTGGGAATTTTGATAGTCAGTTTCCCTTAAATAGATAATTTATAGCAAAAATTCTCTATTATCACAAAATACATAATTAAAATGTAAATATATTTTACACATATATATTTCTTTAAACTTAAAACAATTTAAAATATTTGTAATTGCAGCATCGAGGAACATACTTGATAAACTGAAATTATTCTATTCAATAATCATAATTACAGAACAACTTATTTAATGCATATTTCAAATCTTAATATATAATCATAGAATATAAATCTAACAAACCCACCAATTTCATTAAGTCGTAATCAACGCATTAAATATTTTCATTTAAATTATTATCAAAATTTATTGCCAAACTCTGAATCAGTGTTCATCTTTTTCAAACCCAATTAAGTGCTATAAGTTTAAATTAAACAAAATAATAATTATTAACAATATTATTTGTTTTTACTCACACAATAAATTAAGCACCATCTCATGTGAATAAACATTTTATTTGGTCTGAGGTTGCACAAGTGCTAATATTTAATAATTGCTTCATGATCATAATATGAATTATAATTGTAAGATTAGTGACTGTTAATTCAAAATTTAAAAAACTTTTCCTCAGCTTGTTTAACTTGGATTTTTAATTATTATAAGTCCATTAAAATAATCAAATTCCTTTTCATATTTGTATGTAAAAATAATAAAAATATTAATATCATTATTTCTAAGAGGATGTTTATTTCATGAACATTCATCATTACTATGTAATCTTTTGTGACCCCAATTTTCATAATTTTGGCTTAGTGCCATCAGTATTTCTTATAAATATTTTTTCTTAATTCCTACTGATGTTATTTTAATGTTAGTTTTGATTTTATTATTCAATAAGAAGAATTTCAGTGCGTTATTCAAATATTTCTGACAAATTAGACGAAACAGGAAAGTGATCATCTAAATAAAATTAATCACCGATTTGGAACAATTGTTGTGAAACAATATCTATCAATTTTTAGAATACAAAGTCTACTTTGTTGTATGTTAAAGTAGATTTTGTATTCTAAAAATTGATTAATTGTATTCTAAAAATTGACAAGTTGACAGACTATAGTCTGTCAATTTGTCAAACTTTATACTGCTGGATAAACGCAAACTTTAATTCTGCTTGTTTTGATAAGAGAGTTTGTAAATGACTATGAACAATATTTACAACTGAAAGTAATTCCTGCCAATTAAAAATTTTCAATAAATCTTAAACCTTTTTAAGGTGACATTTTTATAGTTACTTAAACGTTTATAGTCTAAAATTAAACAATGTTGACTTATGTTCTTTTTGAATAGAATAACGGAACTAACAAAAGATGAATGTAGGTTTCTTCTGCAATTTCTTACATTTATTTTCTGTTATTAAGGTCTAGAGAATTTGTCCAATACCATTTTGAAAAATCTTTTATATTTTCTTCCATCTCTTTCCAATCATGAGCTCCATGTGTTAGTAAAATCGGATTAAATTCTATTCAAAATGAGAAGTTAAAAATTTCTACCAATAAACTTGTTATGAATTTTCTTATAAATAACAATGTTTCACTAAAATTAATGCGATTAAATATACTTATTTTCACTTTTTAATAATTTTTATAATATTAAATTTGTTTCATTTAATAAGAAAGAGTATTACTTGCAATTCTAATTTTAATATGCAGATTTGTTTTCAATATATTTTTGGAGAGAATGTAAGTACTTATTTTTTATATATTTTGAGCAAATATGTTTAATACATGCATAAGCGATGTTAAGGAAAGAACTGACTTATATAGAACTTCAAAAGTTTGATTGAAATGTAATCCTTTAAATTGATAAGATTTTTTAAATATGATTTTTTAAATTCACAGCTAAGTTTTATTATGAGCTCTTATTTTTCGAGAAAGAAAATATCGAATCGTAGTATTAAAAATAATGAGGAAATATTTGAACCTTTATTTGGATTTCCTTAAAAGAGTTTTGTTTATTTCCCACAGATATATGTAAATAAAAATTAGACAACAACACGAAAAAAGAATATATATTCTTGAACATTTCAATTTGTGTGTATTTCCAAGATATTTGGCCCACGACATCACCAGGCTTAAATCTTTGTAACATGTCTTGAAGTATTTACTTATACTTACCATAATCGCAGGCTTATTACTAATGAAGTAGAGCAAAATGACACCACATCTTAATAAGTATTCTATAATTCTTTTAAAAATGTTGCATTCAGAAGTTGATAAAATAATGGTACTTTTTAACTTTTTTTGACTTGAATGTCTTGTGTGTTGAATACACATCGAACTGTCTGCTACATAGTTTGCTTAGCAAAATACGAAATTTTTATTTAAAATTTTATACTTACTGATAATTTGGCCGCATTATTTACAAACACAAATATCAAATTACATTCAGATTAACTCAATAAATGTGGTTTTTAGCAGTCAATTTACTTTTAATATCCCTATAAATTACAAATATTGGTTGATTCTGAAGAAATGAGAATTAGGATACACCAAATATATTTCTTATATTACAAAAACTAGCACAACAATACATAATTTACTTCGTAACTGTCTTAGTTCTAAACATAAAAAATTATTTAAGCTTTAAAATTAGCAAATAACATATTACTTGCTAGTTAACTTTTTCTTAACAAATCTTATGAACGTATTCCAAACTAATAATTTTAATTATGAATGGATAAATTAATGCCAAAACTTTTTGAACTAATGACAAAACGAAACCTGATATTTATGATACACGACTTCAAAATAGGATTATATCACAATTTCCACTCGTGGGATATTTGTTGACTTATCCATTTTATTTTCAATAAACCTTTTCCTGATAATCTTTCTGTTTTTAACTTTGCAATTAAGTTTCTCTCACGCGCCTCTTTTGATCTCCATCTTTGCTAAAATAAAAGAAAAGAAACAAAGTGAATTTTTTTGCTCATATCTCTCACTTTGAGAGGAGAAAAAGTTAAATTAAAACTGGAGGAGGAAAAAAATAGTGGAAAGAAATCGATTTTCAGAATGAAAGGTTTTTGAGATCTGTCAGGCTCATAACTAAGCATTTTCTTATATACTACGCAGTAATTCATCCTATCATTATTTTTCTTATATTTCTAACTCAAAGCTTTATCTGTCTAATGCGAATGAAGGTTAGAAGTATGAATCAGTAAGGAAATAATTGGTAATAGTTTGAAGAGGATATACTTTTTTTCTTAGGAACAAAGAAAAGCTATTCTGGAAAGAAAATAACAAGAACGTATCTCAAAAAATACCTTTGTTTCCTCTAATTTCTGAGAAAATGCGTAGATTAAATTCTTATGATCTATTGTACAATATAGATTTTTGTACAATAGACTATTGTACAATAGGAATGCAAAATGATGAAGAATTGTATTAGAAGAATAATTGTATTTTAAGCAACTGAAAAAAAGAAGCAAATTATGTTTATATAAATGACCAGTGAAAAAACTTTGTCTTAACTGGTAAGTTTAGTAATATTGAAAGTGTCAACGTTCCGATGTTACTATGGTAACCAAAATTGCATGAAGATGTACAAAAATAGCTTTAGTTATAAGACAGTTTATGGTTCATACAGCAGGGCCGAGAATATAATGTTAGTTCTACTTTCTCAAAGACCAAACAAAATCAAAACAATTCACTTATCAAATTGTAGAAGTGAAACAATTCAATGCCAAAAATGATACATTACGCTAGAATATATTAAAAAACAGCCCATGTGAATGTTTCTTCATTTTTCTTTCGTAAATACAACTTTTAGTTAATTTAGACACCATAAAACCCTAAATATACTTGAATTTTTTAATTTGCTTCTTCTAAAATTGGATAAAAAAATATAACATAAGGTAAAAAAGAAGCTTAAACAGCTAATGCAGATTTTTTAAAAATGCTCCGTACACGTTAAAAATTTGGCATTGCAATTAAAATCTCCCCACACCATTATAGAATTACTTCCAATTGTCTTCAGAAGAAATTTCAAGGTTACGTCTTTGAATCATGCTAGCAGTAAATATTAGCTGGTCCATTCATCTTGAGCTACTTTTTGTCTTAAAAAATTTTATTTTTCCAAATATATCTAAGTAACAATGGTCAAAAGAGGTTATATGAGCTCTTATGTCCATTTCAGCCTTTTTTCTTATTATGACTTTACAGTATAGTTTTTTTTTATTTACCAAAGAACAACATTTGAATGTTATCTTAAAGTGCACCAAACTTTTGTATATTAGTTAGTTTTATCCCATTACACTTTTCGAGTACACAATTTCTGTTTCGTTACAACCTTGAAAATGTTATCTATTACCATGAGCTAATACATTATTCGTCTTCCCCTATCTTTAACATTTTTTGTCTAAGAATATATTTCCCTCTTAAATCATTACAAATAGTTTTAGAACGTCAAAAGTTTTTATTCTATGTCACGTTCCTATTTTATAAATCCTATGTAAATTAATTCTGCTAAATTTTAACTTAAGCAAATATCATCCACATTTTTTATTGAAAAGTTGCATCCACGATTTTGAAAGAAAACTGTTATAATTTAAAAATTAAACGGTTTTGTATACAAAATTTAAATAGCCTAAGCTTTCAAATAATTGTTTGCTGATTGAAGCTAACTCAATTTTGTTTCTATTTAATGATTGATGTCTGAAAATAATTTATTTAAATAACTTAAATCTTTCAAAATTATTCACTTTATGAAGTGTACTATTGAAATGAATTGTATTTTGAGTGGTATTATTAATTTATAATACGCATTTTTATATATGGGCATAAATTTTGCAAATTGGGATTTTTCATTTAAAATGTATCTTAAATATTTTCGATACTGCTAACATTGAAAATTACAGCACCATAATTGTTGAAAATTATGTGATTTCAATGAAAAGACTAATTTCCTCTTCAGCTTCTACTCAAATTAAGCAGTATATTATTTATGAATTATATAGTTAGTTTTAATAAAGTAAATTTATAATTTTAAATGTTTCTCTAAATAATGTTACTTTTTACTAATTCTAATTTGGATCTCATTTTATTCTTCTACTGTAATAAAACAACCATGAATCTCTTTGGTAAATAAAACCATGAAAACATTTGTCTCGACAAGAACTCGGAAGGATTAAGTATCTTTAATGAAAAAAGTAGACTTTTTATTTGAAAAGCAAAAGGGGATGCTTGGATGTCTTTGAAAATAAAGACGGGATTTTTATTTTTCATATAAAATGGAAGAAAAGAAAAATTTGGTTTGTAGATGCGTATTATAATATTTTAAATTTGGTACTTGTATAATGGCTTATAAACGTAAAAGTTTCTTAAAGTTAAGTATTAAAAAATATCTGGAATATGTACAGCAAGACGTACTTACTTTTCAAAATGATCATTTTCTTTGAGTTCATACAAAAACTGAGCCTCAAAATTATAATTAAGTAGAACAATTTGTAAAAGATAACCAAAAAGCTATCAATTTAACACGCGAAAAACATTTCGAAAACAAAAAATATTCAAAATTTGGCTGCAAAATGAAAGAATTATTTTCTAATCATTTTATACTATGTAAAAAAGTTACAAATTTATCACAACAGACAAAAAAACTCAATTAAAGTTAAAGATTAAAAGCTTTTCTTGAGATATTTGAAAAATTTTTTAAATTATGAATAAGTAAAGATAAAAATGTATAAAAGTATTGCTAAATTGTGCGTGTGATTGTCACTGGAAATTAATTCGACAGAAACGCAATAGAGTGAAAAAGAAGAAAACTATTTTACAAAAATTTAGATTAAATGAAAAACTGTTGATGATAATTTGTTCCCCTGACAGAGAAATTAGCAAGAAACTTTTAAAAATCATCGATTATTGGTTAACTTATGAGTAGAGAAGACTTTCAAAAATGTGAGGCAATTGAACAGTGTGTTGCACAATAAATCCGAAATTGGAATTAAATTCAATACAATTCAATAGTAGTAGACTACTTTTAAAGTTTAGTTAAATACAAATAAATTGTGAAGAACAGAAAATGCGTAGGTATCAGGAAAAAACTTGATACCTACACATTTTCTGTCCTGAAATAAAAATTTCCGTCACAATAAAAATATAGAGAACGGATATTCAGTGGAGAACCTTATAGGAAAAGAATATTTTTTAACGCAGCTTTGAAAAACAGTTCAAGTATTTTATTTATAGATAACTAGAACATTCTAGTAGAAATTAACTCATGTCACAAAATACAATTAGAGAAATTATATGCATAACCAAACTAGAACTCAAAGACAGATAACATTAAGAGAGCCAATAAATAATAGAAAGGGTTCCATGTATGCACATTTTTTTGCTGTAGGAATTATTTAAATAAATAAATAACTTTCTATTGACATATGTAAAACATAGAACACATTTTTTAATTATTCCTACATAATTAAAATACAATTTTTAACAATAAAATCTGCATTTCGATGCAAATTGTTGTTGTTTTACATGTTATAGAGATGAGATGAACTCACATTGGTCAAAGTACTGGTATAATTTCATTCCCTGATGTGAACACTCCTTTAAATATAGTTTTTTAAGTGATTAAGAACTGTTCTAAGTCATTACGATGTAGAAAATTTTGGATACATTCAGTATAATATTGAACTAAGTTATAAAAACTTAAAACACTAAATACATTATAAATGCATAGTCTAAGTGTTATTGTGAATAAATTTAAATGGTCAAAATTTGAAATATTATTAAATGTAAAGAAAGGATTATGTAAGACAAGTAAAAAATAGACATGAAAATTCTAAATTTGGTTGATTGACTACTTTTAAACATGTTGATACTAATACCACAAACAGAATAATAAGAACTCATTCAATTCTAATATTGAAAAATAATTTAAAAATAATTTATGATTAGCATAATTACCTATGACAATGTGGAATTAATATAAGATATAGAAATTATGATAATATTGGTATTATTGACAATTTTTTTATCGTAATAATATAAGTAAGTACAAAAAATACATTTAATAGCATTGGCAACATTTAAAAAAATTAATTTATTAATTTTCCAATAATAAATTATTCCAATAAAAAATCTTATTGGAATTTGTCACAACAAATCACACAAATTGAAATCAAAAGAATAATACTGAAAAAGTATTATTCTTTTGATTTCAATATGTGTGATTTGCTTCTGTAAAGAAATCTTAATGACAAAATATATTCAAAAATTTCTGAGATGGTTTCTGAACTCAAGTGGTGAATTCAAAAACAAATGGAGGTCGTTGATGGGTCAACACAGGAATCGGTATGAATGTGATGTTACATATACCAAACATGAATGAGACTTCATAAATTTAGAACATTTATCGCTTTCTTATAATGAAATAAAACACATTTCACCTATTTTTTTTCGTCTTTTTCTCTTTTGACTTTTAGGGAGCTTTTTTCTGGTCATCTCTATATTGGAATTAATGGAAAGAAGATTGTGTTATTTGGAAGCGCATGCCAGAGTGAAATTTTGTAATCCAACATTTTATGAACATTATTATATCTTTAAAAAGTAGTTACTATAGTAATTTTCTAGATCGAAATATTTTCCTGAAATAATGCTTCTTCCTCTGAAAGTTGTAGCTCATCTTCAATCTTGGCTTGTAGTAAAATTTATTTTTCTTAATGACTTTATTTATTATGCTGACAATTTTATATGAGTTAAATTTTTTTGTCTTTTTAGAAATAGTTTTAAGTAATTTATCACAAATTCCTCAATTTTAAAAAAAACAAAATAATCGTTTATAATCATGTCAAAAAAGTATCCGGGTGATATTTGTAATTAATGACTTATTAATGTTTAACTTTTACATATATGACAATTTTATAATAAATTTGGATAAAAAAGTACTGTTTTATAAGATTTGTGTGTGATTAAGATACATAATTTTAATAGAATTTATTTTACAGTATAAGCTCTAAGAACATTCATTCCTATATATTATATTCTGTTATCTCTTTGTAATGTACCTTGTGATATTTTTGAGTATTCCTTAAACTCTTGCATATATCACATTGAAAAATAACTAACAAATAAACTTTAAATAATTTAAGGCAGCTTGCAAATATTTAATGCTTTATTAAAACAATGGATCATGATATCCTTATTGACTTTATAATTAAATTGATATAATGGGGTATTTTTTTTTTATTTGTCCAGTTATCCAAGCTATAGTTGTAATTTTCTTCACTAAATTCTTGATTAAGTAAGCAGCTTTTTCTGAACAATTTAAATTCTTAGTAACTATGCTCAAATTTTTTAATAAAAATATTAATTAGAAAATTAAAGAATACTCTAAAAGAAATGAAAACAAAAACCATAGAAGCTAATAGATTTGTATCGCTGTCTTTGTAGAGTGTTGCTTCTGCCATTTGCTGAGCTAACTATAATCTCCTTGTTTTTCTATATTCACAACCTCCAGTGGAGAAAATATTTCGTTTTCTTTCGACTTTTCTTACACTAAGCAGGAAGATAGAAAATGTAAGCATTTTTGATACTAATATTTCTTACTCAGAGAGAAGAAAAATTTTAAAAATATAGCATGAAAAAAAAAATTCTCGATTTCCTGAACTCCTGAAGATGATACTCTTGTAATCTCTTGAAGCTCATAATTGAGATACGTTTTCTTTTAAATGACGCAGCAATTTGTTTGATTTTTATAATATTTATTTTTCCATCGAATTTTTTCTTTGTCAAGTTTGAATGAAGGTTAGAAATATGAATCAAAAGAAAAAAATTACAGCAATTTGAAGAGAAAAAGATTTAATTTCTTATTCTTTCGGGAGAGCCCTTCAGGGATAAAAACAAAGGAAATTTTTTAAAAAAGTTTTT
The DNA here is from genome assembly GCA_026290005.1 of Latrodectus geometricus. Taxonomy (NCBI): domain Eukaryota; kingdom Metazoa; phylum Arthropoda; class Arachnida; order Araneae; family Theridiidae; genus Latrodectus; species Latrodectus geometricus. The sequence continues at coordinate 216,388 of JAPDSC010058376.1, forward strand.
TTGTTTCCTTCTTTTCTGAGTAGAAGCATGTTTACTTTTGAATTCCAAACTAGTTGCTAGCATTCGATTATAATATCAATTCAAATATTAAAATTGAGAAGTTATTCCCTCTAGAAAGGTACAAAATGCATGCATTGAACTTGTAAGAGGGGTAGAGTTTGTAATAAAAAAATATCCTACACTGATAACATAAGATTTCTCTTCCTATAATATTTTTCTAAAAATAAAATAGAAATGAAATTGAAAACAATAGAATATTGAAAATTATTTGGAGAAAGATAAAGTTTAAGGAAATCTATGTAATCAAAAACATGTATACTTATAACCTTTTGTTTAAAAAAATATAATATTTTTCTAAAAATAAAATAGAAATGAAATTGAAAACAATAGAATATTGAAAATTATTTGGAGAAAGATAAAGTTTAAGGAAATCTATGTAATCAAAAACATGTATACTTATAACCTTTTGTTTAAAAAAACTTATTAAATGCTTTTTCAAATACTAATTAATGATGTGTTTAACAAGTAACAAATTTTTTATCATTTAATTTTAATAGAACTCCTTATAGTCCTAATCACAAATAGCTGAGAAGGCAAACATATTATCACCTGACCTTCATGTATGATATTTTCTCATCCCGATATTTGAGTAAAGAAATGGAATCCTTTTCAAGACAATAAATATCTGCAAAGTAGTTCGAGAACCTTTGCAACAGCTTTATAATCAGCTCAGTGACGGCGGCTTCATTTCATTTGAAGCTATAGCATTGACAATAAAACTTTTAGTAGTAAAATCAACAACAAACGTAAATGCAAGAATAGGTTCAAGTCACGTTTTAAATAGAATCTTGGTTCCATTTTAAGCATCCTTATGATCATATACGTATTTGGTAGCATCTTGAATATTATTCGTATTGATATCATGCATCCAGCATAGTCATACTGACCTGTCAATTGAAGCAATGATATGTGATTAAATAAAATACATATTTCATTCAACTATTGTTCATATTGACAACAGTTAAGATAATGATCGTTACATTTCAGTGATGTTAAAGTTCATAACTCTACACTTTATTTGAGACCTATGAAAAGCATTGTACCACCAAAAAATGCTGGACTACAAGTTACCAGTATAAAATAAATATTTTTTGATATAGAAAATGCTTAGTTGTTTCCCAGGCCATAAAACTCACCAGATATTTCACCAAAAGTAAGTGACCAATAAATAATTGCCTAACAATGGTTAGGCACTATAAAATAGTCATTATCATCTACGAATTGTTTCAGTGTTTTAAATCTTCATGTGTAGCTGTACCTATACATATCATCCAATTTTCGTTTTATTCAATGTCATAAAAAGTAGATGCTTTTTAGTAATGTCTGAAATTCGATGCTGATTTCTCAGGATCAATATTTCTTAGTTTTTGAAAATTTAGTTACCATTTCTAGGATATAAAATATTTGTTCAATAAAATTAGCTTTATAAATATTTTATTTTTAATTTAATAATATAGTTTTTAAAATATACTATTTTCTTTCTTTTTATGTGATAAAAGATAAATATAATTAGCATGATAAGCAAAATCTTATAAAAACTTTCTTTAGATTTTCCTTAAAGCAATATATATTTATTATTTTAAATAAAAAAAAAAGGTAATTTAGGATTTTCTTATTTTAATTTAGGCACTAGTTTTATTACCATTTCTTTAATATTATTTATAGATCGAAAGAATATCAGAGAATTTTTTCATATTCTACTTATATTTAAATGAATTAATTATTCAGCGCTATTATTTTTTGTTTTCAAAGATAAACATATTTTGCTTAACTATTTTATTCTTGTAGATTTGAAACATCCACATGATGAAGTAGAAATTATAATTTATTAAAAAATTACAAATGCCATTTTATGATGTTACTCCTTGAATAAGGAAAAATAGAATTTACTTTTTGTCAATTTATATTATCAAAATCTCCATTTACAGATCTTCAGTAACATGTTAATATTCAAAGAGTTTTATATATTTACGTTAAAACTTCCTGACGTAAATGTGCGCCTCAATTTTGAATATTTTAATAGTTTGAATAGAATTTAAATACATTGAATATTTATTATAAAATAATTTCTTACTTATATAAATATTTAAACTTCAAAGAATATTTTACCCTTCGCATTATGGGCCTAAAGGTATAAATTTAATAAATTCATATATATTGAATATTTCTTCATTCAGTCTTAAATTTAAAAAATGTGTAATCTAAAACTTTATGTAAATTTTCTAATTTCAAGTTTCACATTATTTTTACTATTTTTTCTCTAGGTTATGTATATTTGCATAAAGTGAATGCGTATGTACGAATGCATTTACAAGATTTAATAAAAATATCTTGATAACTCTGTTTTGATAAAAAGCAAGTAAGCCAAAAATATTACTCCTAATTTCTTCGTATTAAAATCTTCTAAGCGTTACCATATGTTTCTGTAATATATTATGTTACATTATAGAAACTTAATAAATTAAAAAAAATATTGAATTGATTGCTAACATATATGTTAAACATTAAACTTAACTTAATTTTAACTAAATATTATACTGTGATGTTTACTAAAAGCAAGAACTTATTTATCTGATACTGAGATGCTTAGAGTAACTAGATAAGGAGAATTTATAAATATGATTTTGCGATCTTGAAACATAATCAAGTGACGAAAACAAGACATAAGCTTTACACTTCTCGCAATGTCTTCCATCATGTTAACTGAATTACATTCCGGGATCAATCCAGCAATAATTTTTCTTAAAACGTTCTAATGATTAAATTTTCTCATCCATTGATTTAAAAATATACTTATTTTTGTAATGTAATTAAATCAGGAAGTATTTTTCAGCTGTATAACTCAATTTAATATAATATGAATTTTTTTTAATATTCTGTAATTCTATTTTTCAGAACAATTTATAATTTGATTAAATGACTGTCTTTTATCCTTATAACAAAAACTAAAACAAATATTGGAAATAAACAAGAACTAATTCAATTTCATTTCCTCAATTTTCAGTGACCGCGCACAGATATGAACATTTTAAAAAATGTTTTTGCATTGCATTTAACTAAGACAATAATTCAAACTTTTTTCAACTTGTTTCAACTATGGAATTAATTTTTTTATAAAGTATAAAATTAAATTTATAGTAAAATAATAATAATAAATGATCGCAGCTCTATTTTATATCTGATTAATTGATTGATATTTCTCAGCGTGCATGAATATGTGTCCCATAAGGCAGTATTTTCTCTCATGGAATTTATTGCCACAGCTGATTACATTAGAATATGATTACTGAGCACCCTAATTACTCATATCTTCTTTTTGCAATGTCCTAGCGTGATACTCTAAAAGAGGACGCTTTGCATGTAAAGAGGAAAAAATACTCAAAGACATCCACCTTGATAAAATTCCAACTAAAAACAAAAACGAATCAATAGTAATAATATTGAACTGGTCATCATTAAGCAACAGCAGCAGAATTTTATTGTTAAGCTTAGGCTTCGCTCACTCCTTAGAGCTTGACTTTAAAGAAAGATCTCTGAAAGTGTTTTCACCAATTACATAATATCGAACCTGGTAAAAAATATTGAACTGCTCCTCTTCAATCTATAAGAGCGCCAGTTGACTATTAAGTCAAAACCGGTTGATTTTGTCTATTGAAACTTTTTCAAAAGTTACTCACCCTAAGTAAAAAAAGAATTAAAACATTTTCTTAGATTCTTATGGGTCTTTTCTTATTTCTTAAAACACTTTCTTAGATTCTTAGATATTTTATAGGATGAAAGTAATAGAAATTTGCTTTAATCCCATTAATATGTCTAAGATACAAATCAGATAAATATAAACAAATATATAAAATTATAATTTGAAATCTATGTTAAAACTAATATTGAATTTAATGTTGGACATTATTTCTATTTTTAGAAGTAAAAATTTCTATCACTCTTAAAAAATAGTAGTAGAACAACGAGAAAAATAGGAATAAACCTTTAAATGCACAATTAATTAAATTATCAATGCCAATACTAAATAAATATGACTGAAAACTTTATAGTTACAGTTACTTATCCATTTCTTGGATATCATATCACAAAACCGTATGAGAAGAAGCAAGTGAACTGAGATTTACCTCAAAGCCAAAATCAGTTCGATGCAATACATACGACATATTTTAAGACCGTTGAATGATTTCTGTAGAATCTCGAGAGCCTTAAGCTAATGGTGCTTTCGATCAGAATTCAGCGTTCATGTGAAAGCAGCGAAATACAACTCTATGTTCACTGATCAATATACTATCTTTCAGTTGATACACAGTAAAGGAAGACGTATAAAAGCCTTTCCATATTATCATCTGTGAAAAACCTATAACGGAATTTTTTCTTTCTGTTTGAAAGATGCAAAAACATTTTAATAAATAATTTAAAAAATTCGGGATAAATTTGCTTACTTTATAATACCACATTTAAGAAATGGTAAAAAAATCATTATAATTAGGCATTCGTGAGATATATTTCTTTTTTATACGCTTCATAAATTGTTGGAACTCAAATTTCCTCATAGGATTTAAAAAGATATTTTTTGTGTATGATAAAATTATGCTTAAATTCAAATCTTTTATGTAATAGCAAAATCAGTATTGAAATATAATTTCATTTTCGGTAATAGATTATATCAGCTTAAGCTTTACAATCATATTTGTCCATGAGTTCATTCACTCCAAGAGTATTTTAATTTATATTCGAAGCCATAATAAATTAATAATTTCAAAGATATTGTATAAGTAAACATTATGAGAGTTGCGCTCAAAGAATAAAATTTAGTTGAGATTTTCAGGTGATTTATTACATAAAATATCAAATGTAAATGTGACTTTTAATCTCACATGGATTTTTAACAAAAAGAAAGCTTATTTCCAAAAAATATTTAACGCATCTTTAATTATATAAAGAAAACTAAAAATGAAAATTTGCTACAGTTTGTTATTTTTTAATAATTTTTTTCCGTTAGAAAGATACTTTTTTTTCTTACATGATTTAACTATTGTTAAATACACGCTATTATACTCAGAATTTCATAGTTGTAGATGAATGTCATGTCTTACTTGTTTCATAGTAGTATTTAGAATTCAATAGTTGTGAAATAGTAACCATATTACATGCCTAAGCCATATAAAAATTGAGAAATAAAATAATGTCAAATAAGGCTTTATTAACCTCTCTTGACTCAAACTAATAACAAAATCATTTGATATTGTTTTATAATCCAATTTAAAGAAAAAATAAATTCTTTTACACTTATATTATTTCACATAACATAATCTATTTCAATATTCACTCAAACTAAAACTGAAGGTAATGTTCATCCGAAAATAAGTTTGAAAATATATATTATTTTTTTCTCAAACATAAAATTTATTGTCATTTATTTTACTTTTAAATCATCAGATTTCATTTAAAAAATTGATTGATCAAAAATAAGTTGGAAGTACAAAGATAAGTTGTTTCAAGCTCAGTCTTCAAAATTTTAGGTTCTTACAGGCAATAGTGTGGGAATTTTTACTAGAATTAATTTCGAAACCTACGCATTTCAGAAGTATCATTAACAGTTCAGTCACCTTAGGTAAATCAATATCTACACAGCAATAAATCACATCCTAATTTCCGTTTCCGATATTACCTGGAGCGCAATCAGTGAGCTATATTTGTCTCCTTTAAATAATGAAGTGTAATCATTGCAATATTTTGCATTAAACGTTAACTTATCAAGTATTGTCCCACACAATTTTTGCGATTGAATCTAAAATTAGCAAACTACTCCTCCTTCTATTCTAAATAAAATATTCGTAAACTCATGGTCCATTATTCACTTGGATGTGTAAATATTTTTCAGAGAGTGATTTCTTTTAGTATTGAAGAGTAAATATTTTATTTTCCTTCCTAACACACGTAAAGTATTTTAAGGAAAATATATTGCTTTTTCTCTTTTATATACGTATAAAATTCCACGCTAAGAATTTCCATCGTTACAACAAAGTAAAGATCATCCTTTTCAATGTTTAAGACTGATTAAAATTTTCAGACACTGACATGGCTTATAAAAACTACGTTAAACGCAGCATAATATTTTCTCTAAAGCTTTACTTAAGGAAAATGATAAGAATTTATTCTCAAATAGAACCTCGAAGAGTGTCATTTTTATGCTTCAATTTAATGATTTACCATAATTTGATTTAATGTATTAAATTATAAGAATACAACGATTAAGGAAAAATATAATCTTATTTATTTTGTCAGTATTTCAATTTCACGATTTAATTACTTAATCTTGAGAAATAAAATATAAAAATATATTGTGGTTTTTTTTTATTAAGGAATGTATACTCTTAACCATATTACAATGTATATGAGAATTGCAAATTGTTTTTTAAAAAATATTTAGGAAATAAATCACTCAAACTAAAGAACTTCATGCAAAAAGAAAACTATATGGAATTTTCTTAAGCAATGAGAGATGACATCATATAGTGTCACTAACAAAAATAAGTTTAAAGCTAAACATTATTAATTACTGAAAATGGATGTTGAAAGAATATATATATGAACATCTCTTTTTTTGTATACATAAATTATAATGTTTAATAAGGGCGATGAGCTGTTGCAGAAACAATTTTCTATCTGTTGAGAAGTTTCTGCGTATTTCAAGTACTGTTTGGGCTAGACTCTCAAACACTTGATTTTCGATCTTATATGTAAGCTCTGTTGTTGTTGTTGTTAATGACACTTGGCAACGCCATGCCCACCCGTCACAGAAACTAGCGAATGAAATCAGAGAGGGAGCGTCTTCCGTTTTTTTAATAGAGCACCCTCATACGAAGGTGGAAGTACGACTTTTTGCTCATAGATGGCAGCACCACCTGAACCTTCCAATTTAAAGATTGAAACCAGTGAAGACCCAAAACCTGGCTCCAACCACCCCCAGAGGACCCGATGGATTTAACGTGCCCCAGTCGCCATTAGTGAACACGACGGATCTTCGACTAAGCCGGGATTTGAACTCGAAGGTAATGTCGAGTATCTAAATTTTTACACAGAAAACAAATTGACATTATTTTTAACTTTATATTTACTTTTTTATTTATAAGGCATTTACTTATGTAAATCGGAATCGGCTTACCATTTATGTGCTTTCACTTCAAGAAGAAGATAACTGAGAATAGAAAATGTGGTGATTGTTTATACGTTCGAGATCCGTACAAGATGAATCGTAACTCATGTTTATTTTCAATTTCCCTCTAGTAAATAAGCAGATAATTTCGCTTATTATAGACCTTTAGAATT
>JAPDSC010058376.1:224179-245888 GCA_026290005.1 Latrodectus geometricus
ATATAAAAAAAAATAAGAAAGAATTTTTTATTCTTTTCGAACTTCACATTTTTTCTCCAAAACCATTTTATCCTGTTTATTGTAACCAACCAAAGTAGACTTTTCTTTCAAAAGTAGACTTTTTCTCAATTTCGTAATTTAAATTTTTGCATTATCATTTTAATAATCACCTTTTATAGTAAAGTTAATAATATTTCAGAAAGTTTGATTTTGTTTTTCAGTAATTTTTTTGTTAATAATATTTAAAAAATAATATTTTGTTTTAATTGAATTTTTTTTATATATTGGGATTTACAACAACAGTTTACTTTTTCAAGCAGTGAGTCATCATCCAAAGTTTTTATCTTGCATTCCGGTTTTCATCCATTATTTTTCTCTAGCTTACTTCTTCAATGAATACTGCTTGCGTGAAACAAAATAACTTTATAAAATCAAAACGTGAGATTGAGTTCATAGCATATCAGCCACTGAGACTGAGGTTATCAATACATTAAGTCATTCTAATAGTAATCGATGTAAGTCAGCCAGAATCAATAATACGGACTTATGCGATTTTTAGTACTCATTACTATCAAAGACATTTCATACTTTGGTCAGAATGACAAAGTTGACAAGTTCATCAATAAATCCTTTCCACTATTCTTGACCACTCAAATTTGCTTTTTCTCGGAGTTTATTTTGTTGCGTACACTGTCTTCGAATGTATTTATGACATTATTAATACGCGGCAGTTTCTCATCGCATATTAATGACGTCATATAAAATCATTTATAGAAATGTCCTTTACAGTTCAAGAAATTCAATTTTATTCATTGTTTTCTGACAGACAATAATTCAAGATGCAAGTGTTGTAGACATTTACTTGGAAAACACTTAAGACGCGAATTCAAAGAATAAGTGAGATGAATATTGACGATTAAATGTGGCGTATCATGTCAAAACATAAGAACAGATGTGTCAACAGCATAGAGATATTTTATTGCTAAAACACTTGTAAAATGAATCTTTCTATTATATATTTATATTTTACAACACCAAGTCTTAACAGTTCAATGGTTTGATTATTTTAAGACAACTTATCCACCTCCAATTATAGTTTGTAAAATATTGGGATGATTACCTGTGATAATATTAATTAACAAGCTTTATATTGTGATATTTCTACTAGTAATTCAAATGTCAGCTGGTAGAGCTTAGAAAATTTTATTATTAAAAGATAAAAAATGTATCTCTCTTCCTAACATCAAAATTCTTCAATTACAATTACCAAATCACTGAAATACTTTGAATTAAAACAAAACGTAATTAATATTTACTTCATTTTGTCTTTGAATATTTTAATGAATTTTCGATTAGCACGTTATATTTTTCTTAAAATATCAAGTATGATAAGTACAATTACTTTTATAAATGCTTTCATTTGGTGTTTGTTATATGTTTAAAATTAATATTTGTCTGATCAGTAAAGATGTTTATTTTCTTTCCATTTTTTTTATTATGAGTATTTTAATTTTAAAAAATAATTTTATTTTCTTTAAATTTATTACGTCTTAAATAAAGTTTAGGTTGTATATAATTCTCACAAAGTAATAGCATCGCATTTTTCAATTAAAGTAGTAACAAAAATATGAATACTTTGACAAACATAACAAAATAATCTGTGTGAATCATACATTTAATATTTTAATCCTGATTATTATCATAAATATTTTCTATAAGTAACAAAAATAAATTATATTAGAATGAAAAAAATTTTCTTTTCCAAATGAATTACTTAAAATACATTTTTTTCCTTAGAAATTATCGAAATGAAAGCACTGATTAATATATCCATATTATTGTTATTTTTTTGTTTTTTCCAAAAAAATCATTTAATTCCCTCAATTTATTTTTTGGTTCGGAAATTATTGTCTTTAGATTACTGAAATTAAACACCGTTTTCAAGGAAATGTTATGGAAAATAATTATTTAAATAAACATGTGTAGTTTGTTTTTCCAAAAAACATTAAAAGTTTTTTTAGTTTCCTTTGATATATATTTATTGCCTTACATTTAAAATCTGCATGTTTATTCAAATGATTTTTTTTTCAAAACTACTTTTAAAAATATTTTTTGATGACATTGCTTACAGAAAACAATTTGAAGCACAACTGTGAATTTTTATCTCAACGGTTCTAAGTTTTGTTTCGTTGATGGATTCAAATATACATAAAAAGTAGCTATTCTCATGACACAGTGTTGAAGTTTGAAATTACTTAGAATAAAAAATCTTTTCTGCTTCTTTGATAGTAACTCCATAATATAATATATAAAATACTATTAGTCTAATATATAAATAGTATATAATAGTATAATAGTATATAATATATAAAATACTATTAGTAAAATATATAAATAGTATATAATATATAAATAGTATATAATATAAATAGTATAAATATATAAAATACTATTAGTCTATATGATTTCTAAATGAGGGAAAATATAAATAAAATTTAAAAAAATTAGAAGTGTGTTAATATATTTTTGCAGTAAAATAAGTGTGATGAATATACTACTCAAAAAAGGATTTCTTTCAGTCTTTAAATGTAAAGCATAAGAATTTAGAAGTATAACTATACATAAGAAAAGAATATTCACATTATTAGATTCAAGTGCATAATTTATTTTAAATTCCTCATGATCTATTTAATAAAATATTTTTCATTAATCATAACAATAAAAATCTTATGCTCTTATCAAAGCAGTGGAATTTACTTAATTTTTCTGACGCATATTATTATATTTTATGTTAAAAGTTGACAATATCTCTCAGCAATCAGCAAAGTACTTTTGCAAATTGTTTATTCTTTATGCAGTTACTTAAAATAATTGCTCTATTTTTCCTACATTTTTGTTTGTTTTTGGTTTAAAGCTAAACTACCAATTGATTTTTTAATAATTTTGTGTTAATTGCTACGAAATCAGTTGTATTGTGCAGAATATAAATTAATTTATGTATTTATCTATGACATTATTTAAGAACAAAACATTTGTTTTGTTTTTTTTACTATGGTAAAGAATAAAGTTTTGTCTTCAGCAAAAATGGCTGACATTTAATTTTTATTAACTGAAATTAATTATAACCAACAAGAAATTGCTAAAAAATGAATATATCTCAATAATCAGTAAGTAGAATTAAAATTTCTTTTTAAGAAAAAAGCGTTTATTTTCAAAATTGAGTAGGAAGAATGTTGCATAAAACCAGTTTTAACACTCTAAGAAGTAAGAGAAAATTGACGAACTTGTCTCTCAAAAATCCAAGGCTTACATCAAAACGATTAAGTGATGGAATGAAGTAAGATGATGTTAATACTGCCTCAAAATTCGTACGAAAATTTTTCTTCGAGTAGGATTGATAACCTGCAAGACGACCACGAAAAAAAAGCCAAAAATGTATAAATCACAAATTTCTTGGTCTAAAAATGTCAAAAAGAAAACGGAAAATGGAAGAGAAAAGGTAAAAACCCAATATACTTACTCCTTAGTTCTCTTAATTCTGTTAAAGTTGCTAGTAAATGAAAGCTTCCTTTGCTAAGTTGAATTTTTGTTTATAGTTTGATGTTTTTTTTTGTTCTAGAACAGATTAATTACTTTATTAAAAGTTTTATTAAATTCCAGGTGTGTTAATCAAATTTCCATATTTATTTAATCTCCAGAGGTGAATCGATGTTTTAAATTTCTAATGAAGTTGTGATATATCCGTAGAAGAACAGGGGAGGTTTTCAAACCTGAACGTGTAGCCCACTGTGAAACATCCTTCACCAATTGCTTCTGTATGTTGGATTGCGCTTTCTGTATATGTGGTTCAGGTTATCTGTACATTGTAGAAGGAACTTTAAGGCAGGATCAACCCAGTAAAAATTCTCGAAACAAACTTTTGTCATATCCCAAGTAAATGATTTGAATCAAAATGGTGATTTCATGCATGACAAAATACCGGACTCAATTCATATGAAATTGCAAAATTGTTTCAAGAAAAAAAAATTCAAGTATTACCATGGCCTGAGAAGAGCCCAGACATAACTCCTATAGAAAACTTATGATTGATTTTCAAGAAAGAACTTAAAAAGGAGGATATTTGCTTCAAAATATCATTTGCCGTAAAAGCTTATGCATATTTTAATGCTTACAGATAGTAAGGTTTCATAAATGGTTTTGATTTTACAGTGTTGGAATAATTATATTAGAATGACTTAAAAAATGTTCATGAATTCAATACATAAATAAAATCATTGGAAGAAGGAATTGCTTTGAATAATTTAAATAATATATCATATTTTTGGCAATGAATTGTATCTTTTATCAAGATAAAATGCTTTCGATGAATATTTTTATTTGTTTCATCCACTGTTTTAATTACATGATAATTAGTGAAAATACGAAGAAGAATAATTAGTTGAAATTTGAAAAGTGTGTTTTAAGTTTTGGTAGTAAAATGTTACAACTAAATATCTTAATAATATAGATAGAAAGTTAAGTTTGTAACATGTTTCCTTTTATACCTATTTTTAATATGCTCATGGACGGTTGCTATAAAAATTTTGTAGGATTTATTTTTATTATATATTTATATAATATATTTGTATTTGTAAAATGTAAAGAACAATTTTTGCTTTTTCGTAATGCTCTTTTATTTTGTAAAGATCAAAAAATATGCCCAAAAATATATTGACTTTAACCCTTCTTTGCATAATGGTGGAAATTTCCATCATAATTTATAATGCCCAAAAATTATATAAAAGAACAAGTTCACTTTAAGTTGATCGTGTTTGGATACCTTTTTAATGTCCATTGCATAAAAAGAAACATAGCTGTCAAAAATAAACAAGTGTCATTATCAGTGAAACGAGCTTAAAGTTGTCTCATTTCGCTGTTTGTTGTAGTTGCAATAAACGTATGATTTCGTTTATAATTTTGTTTTATTATATTAGAGTTTCTATTGCTAAAAAATTGAAAATGAGTGGAAGAAAGGTTTGTAACACGTGTTTCTGTTATTTTCCTCTTTTATTTCTATTTAGTACTAAGCTAATGATCTAACTTTGGATGATGATGGAAATTTTTAGCATATTGTTTTTTGCTAAATTTATACTATAAATATATACTAAGATTTTTTTAACCATTTTTCCTTTAATTTTGAACATGAATTATATCAACTTGATTTATTTCACCAATAAAGAAAAAATCATGCAAAGAAGGGTTAATAACTTTATATACACTATGTATTTGTCATTATTTTCTAATTTTATACCAATCAAAACAAAGTTTTTACTAGAAATAACGAATCATAATAACTTTAACAGATATAATGAATCAATACATTTTTTCTTTTATAAAAATCATATAGTAATTAAGAAACTCAATTATAGTTTTCTATGATAAAATTTCCCAGCCATAATATTTACTAATGCTAATATTTTATTATAAAACTATAAAACAATTGTTAAAAAAAAGACTCTTGTTGTTACAAAATTAACTAATACTATGTCACTCTAACAATGTTACTATTAGTGTAATTATGCTTTCTGTATCAAAACCTCGAAATACTCACTCATTGTAAATCTTTCAATTTTGTAAATTCTATTTTTATGATTCTTATAATAGAATATTTTAAAATTTATTTAATTTCATGTTATTAATTTTATTTTATATTATTAGTAAAAGATATTTTAAAATTTATTAAAGTTTAGAAAATCTACTTTATCTTAATCATTTTAAAAAAAGGAATAAATTATTAAAAACAATTTTAATTATGCTTAATACCAAATAATACATTATGAAAAATTTATATATTTACATGTATATATAACTATATACTCGGTACTTTTAATATAGGTTTTCATGAGAAAATTTTTATTTATTTATTCTTTTTAAAACTTTTTTATTGTCATCTTAATTATTTGTATTAATTTTTTACAAATAACTAGATGAAATATTGAGAAAATTTTGTGAAAAATTACAATACTTTCAGAACAAAATGTCAATAGAGCATAAAAATAAAAAAAACACAATTTATTTTGAAACAATGTTTAAAAAATAAAAATCGGATTTCCCTGAAATGATATAAAATTTGGTTTTTAAAGAACTTTTAAGCGAATTGATCGTTTTAAGCATTTTTTTTATAAATGTATGCCGTGGTATTTATTTTGATCATTAAAATGGTTACTTAAAAAGACAATTATTTGCTTCAAAATTTTCCTTTAAATTTTATATTGAATATAGTATATTTATTAGGTTTCTCAATAAACTCACCCTATATATCCTTTGATCCTCTTACAAGGTTTTTGAGAAAATCCTTTAATACCACTACACATCATTTTACAATTCAAGCAAAATGTAATGACCTGTTTTCAGACATTCAATGAAAATACTAGTAATCCCATAAGTGAAAAAAAGGAAGATTACTATTTTGTTATTTCAGATATTCCAAGTACACAAAAACAGAAATAAATCTACTAGTACTTCTTTTACTTCCATGAAATATTACATTTACTTACTTACACTTACTTAAATAAAAGAAATAGTTTCTAAGAATGAAATGATAGTGTATATATTGTTTTAATATTTTAAATTTCTTCCTTTATTGTAAATAGTAAGTTGTAATAACTAAAAATAAGTTATGCACAAAAGGGTTTTTTAATTGAAAATGCACATTAGCAAAATAACTTCTTATATTTATTGATTTAATTATTGATTAGACACCTATGTTTTCATAAGAACATTTCGTGCTAAACATTCCAAACCAGAAGTGTGTACTCGTAATTTACAAGCTTTAACTAGGTAAAAATCCCTATATTCAGTCAGCGCAACTTCCAGAAGTTTCTTTTCACTTAGAAAACATATCATCATCATCTTAGAAGATATTCATCTTTTTCATGTGCCCAGGTGGTCGTTAGTGTACAAGAGAGGATTTTGCCTGCTTTTATTATAAAATCTGCTCTCACTTAGTAACAAGAACAACACTTCTCCCAAATAGGCCACTTTGAAATAGCTAGTAGAGGATGCACAACGCAAAATATCTGTAAGAAATCCAAGATGGTGACATTCTACTTTGTTAATCTGTAATTTACAATATTATATTTTACATCTGTGCAAATGCAACACTAGTAATCAATGTTTATAAGAGCATTAACTATAAAGATGTTAAAACTTTTTAAGACTACGACAAATTCTCAAATTCTAATTGAGAATGGATACATTTACAAAAAATGAAAGGTAGTGGATAAAAAACGATTTTATTAAACTTTAAAACAAAAAATCTTTCTCTGCATTTTCCTTGTTTTTCTGTATAAATTTTTGTTACACAGAAAATTTTATCTTTGAACAGATTGTCGAATAAATAAATGTTTCATGTATTATTTTGTGCTGCATCTTAATATTTATAACAATCTAGCTCTCAAAACCAACTACCATGTAATTTTTTATTTCATTTCAGATGATGAGGTCCTCAGCTAAGCTACTTATCTAAGCTTTCACACCATTGAAAAGATTTTAAGTATTATTAAGTCATAACATGCATAGTCTCAACAATATGGCCTACAGATGGGTCAGAAGGCTAAAACAGCCTTCCAGAAAAAGGAGAGAGTTTTTCGCACCGCTAACTTGGCCTTATTTTCTCAGAAGTTGTTTTTGCAAGTTCGAATAACATAATTCATGCGCACACACACAAATATGCAAGAGTATATTTATTTTACTGAAGAACTGTAACGCATCCTGGATCAGAGAGAGGGAATATTTCATTGAATTTCTAGAGAAAACTTTAAGTTCTTAAAGTCACACACACTCCAATATCGTTTCTGGCATTTATTGTAGTTTACAAATAGCATTGCATTCGTCAAACTATACGCTGCTTTGAAATTATAGTCATTTCTATAATCCCTCTCAGTATAAGAAAATTATAAACTTAATTGATTTAACATTTTTTCAAATGCATAGTATAATATTTTTTATGACTAGTATGTCATTTAAAGATTAAAATACGTGTCAAGTGTTTTGATACTAAACAATATGCTAGCTATCACTTTTCAGATTCATTTTCTTTAAAAGCTTACATGATTGAACTAATCACCTTTAAAAAGATATAAATTACTTACATTATCTCAAATACAAGACGTTAGCTAAAAATAAGCCTTATTTTAAGTATTTAATATCACAACACACATTAACTGTATTATTCTCATTATTTTCAAACTAACTTAAATTTTCAATAACCAATATATTTTTAGTTATTTTAAAGTTATAATTTACATTGAAGTTCTTTCTAGTTTACTTAACTTTTAATCATTTACATTTGTAGCCATTCCATGATATTTATTATACAATACTTTTAAGAGTCTTTGTCGATAACCTAACCGTACATAAGTCTTGAGTATTGTTCTTTGAAAGGACATTACTTATATAATTAATACTAATTAGCTAAGTACACTACTGGCCATTAAAATTGCTACACCAAGAAGGCGACATGCTACAGACGTGAAATTTATACGAAAGGAAGAAGATGCTGTGATATGCAAATGATTAGCTTTTCAGCACATTCAGACAAAGCAGGCGCCAGTAGCGACACCTACAATGTGTTTAAATGAGGAAATTGTTCAGCCGGTTCCTCATACACAAATTGCATTTGAACGTTGTTGCCTGGTGAAAAGTTGTTGTGATGTCTCGTGTAAGAAGGATAAATGCGTACCAGCACATTTCTGACTTTGATAAAGGTCGAATTGTAGCGTACCGGGATTGCGGTTTATCTTATCGCAGTATTGCTGCTCGCGTCAGTCGAGATCCAATGACTGTTAGCAGAATATGGAATCGATGGGTTCAGGACGGTAATACGGAACGCCATGCGGGATCTCAACAGCCACCTATCACTAGCAGCCGAGAAGACAGGCATATTATCCGCATGGCCATAATGGATCGTGCAACCACGTCACGAGCCGTGAGTCAAGAAACGGGGTCGTTTGGTAGACAACAAGTGTCTCCACGAACAGTTCGACGACGTTTGCAGCAGCATGGACTCTCAGCTCGGAGACCATGGCTGCATCTTCCCTTGACGCTGTGTCATAGACAAGAGCGCCTTCAATGGTGTGATCAACGACGAACCTGGGCGCACGAATGGCGAGACGTCATCTTTTCAGATGAATCCAGGTTCTGTGTACAGCATCATGATGGTCGCATCCGTGTTTGGCGGCATCGTGGTGAACGCACACTGGCAGCGTGCATTTGTCATCGTCTTACGGCCCATCACCTGGCGTGATGGTATGGGATGCCATTGGATACACGTCTCGGTCACCTCTTGTTCGCATTGACGGTGCTTAGAACAGTGCATGTTACATTTCTGGTGTGTTACGACCCGTGGCTCTACCCTTTATTCGAGCTCTGCGAAACCCTACTTTTCAGCAGGATAATGCCCGACCGCATGTTGCCGGTATTCTACGGACCTTCCTTGATACGGAACATGTTCGGCTGTTGCCCTGACCTGCACGTTCTCCAGATCTTTCACCAATAGAAAACGTCTGGTCAATGGTTGACGAGCGACTGGCTCGTCACCAAACGCCAGTCACTACGGTTGATGAACTGTGGCATCGTGTTGAAGCTGCATGGGCATCTGTACCTGTACATGCAATCCAATCTCTGTTTGACTCAATGCCCAGGCGTATAACTGCTGTTATTACTGCCAGAGGTGGTTGTTCTGGGTACTGATTTCTCAGGATCTATCCAGCCGAATTTTTTGAAAATTTAATCACTTGTTATTTCTAGCATAATATATTTGTCCAATAAATATCATTTTGTTATCTGCATTTCTTCCTGGTGTAGCAATTTTAATGGCCAGTAGTGTAATTTAAAAATATTTTATGAATGAATATCGGTTAGTTTTTGCATATGTTTCGATTACTAAATATGCATTGTTCAGAAAAAGTATTTCTTAGTTAACTTGTACCATTAAAAATCCTAAGAAGAAATATTTTATAAACTCCCATGCACACGTTTCGTCAGGTAGATACTGAGCTGTGCTGATCAGTCATCGTTCTAATATTCTGCGCAATGCCTCATGACTTCAATTCCCATTTACAATGTTTATGTTTTTAATACTTCAGAACCCATTTAAAACTGTAGGATTCTTGTCGGATAAATTTTATGCACGAAAAAGATCCCTAGTGTGACCAATAAACCATAAAACAAACCAATACACTATGCAAATGCCTAAGCAAAGCATAAATAAACCCTATATCTCCTTGTTAATCGCCTTTGATAAGGGTTGAACTTGATATCTTACACTCCAAAAAGTATGACATTCTTTTTAAGTTTAAAATTATATTACATTACTTCACTATTATTTTAAAACTATAATTTTATGATAAAAAATGTGAACTAAATTATTATGTAATTTGAATCAAGAAGATGGTTTTTCTTAGCTATAGAAAAACATTCATTTTCTTACTTTCTATTTCTACAAATGCTTTTTATAATTATAATTATTGTTAAAAGTTTAAGTTATCATGCGAACAATATTTTATTTTATATTAATTACGTAGAGATAGACAGTATCGTCTAATAAATAATAATTTAATTTATGAATATTAAACATTTTTAAGTGCAACACATGATAAATCAAGTGATTAGATTTATAAAACGTCTGATAGGTTTTGCATTCGAATTGGTATTGAAAAATTCTCAATGGACTTTTGGTCCTTGCTTTTTTATTCAAAATGTATTACTTTTGAAAATTTCACTTTCATATTTAACAATATTTATATTTTATGAAACAAATTTAATTAAAGTATAACTTAGTATTTGAATTTGAAAATAGACTATCATATGATTAACTACTAACTTGCATTGATTATAATCATAAAATATGGTTTCAAATTAGTTTTAGTGCTCAAAAAGCAATTTTTACTACAGGATCATCTAGGCATGAACTTCAGTTCTTCTCAATCTATATCACGTAACAATTACGATAGTCAAAATTCCATGTAAATGTCCATTTTTCCAAACTGTAAGTATTCACACTTTTAAACTTTATAAAAATTAATATTTGATTCGAATAAAAATTTATACTTTTAATTTAAATTGTGTGTTTCTTTCTGTTATATAAACTATCTCTAATTATTAATTGACATATCTGTTAAATAAGGATTATAAGATATTAATCACCTAAATTTAATAAATAATAGATAAATCCGCTTATTATAAATGTTTTCAGTGAAGCAAAATAAATGTTTACATAGTAAACTTAATTAATTTTTTAATTAATAAATTAAATCTTTACACATGCAAACAATGAAGATACTTCCAGATAAAATAAATTGTTTATCTATAAAGAATATAAAGATAAATTTGCAGAAATTTAATATTTTTACCTGCATTGAAATATTGAATCTAATCAAAATAATATCTCGAAATCCATTAACGGAATTCTGGGTAACAAAAAACTAAACCCAGTTTAAATGCTACATTTATTTCTTATGAACGCCGATTACGACTAAAGTAAACGTGTAAAGGTTAAGAACATTTGATCTTTTGAATATGCTCACTTTCTGATATTAAAAACCTTCCATAAAAGAAAATAAATACATCCATTGGGAATAAAAAGTTCGAAGTTTTTAAAATGACGTCGATTATGCAACTCAACTCCACTTTTTTCAAATTTGTTTTCAACGGATTCTCCATTCGGAATAAAATGGGAAAAGAATGCCATAAAAAAACAAATATTGATATACTCAATTTCCAGTTTCCTCCCAAGGGATTCAAAATTTTTTAAGACCTTTAATTCATTTTAATTCGTTTGTCTTTCAACTTTTATTATCCTCTTTTTAGTTTATTAAGGACGTTATTAAAAAAAACTGGAATATGATTTATAGCTTACTTAAATATATTACTTTATTAATAACTATATTTTTCTAAAACATTTTGATAATTTACTAAATAAGCTGCTTTAACACGTTAATAAAGTAGAATAATATTTTTTTGAAAATTTAATAGCAGTGTTCCAAGTAGATTATTTCATTTCTTTTAAATACAAAGAAATCAAAGAGGCATTAATGCGCGTAAATAGAGTGCTTATTGCTTTCATTTTTATTCTTTCCTAATTTTATATTTTGTATAAAATTATGGTACATGTCAAATGGATAAATAATCTGTCAGAATTATTTTAAAAACATGGGTAAATTCTGTATTTTATTCATCATACGAAATGATTAATTATTTTAACCATTTTAAAAATCCAAGTAAGAGTTATGCTAAAACATTCAACTTTATGATAAAAGAAAAATTCAACTGTGCATTTTTTTACAATTCAATTACAATAAATACTTAAAATAATAACTTTTCACTTGTGTATTATTCACACACTTAGTTCACACAAAATATATGTGAAGCAAATGTAAAATTCATATGCTATATATGAAACAAATGTAAAGGATTCACTCTATATATGCAAAGCTCAATTAATATGTAAGAAAAAGTGAGATTTCAATTAATATATAAAAATTGATATTGCCAAGATAAAAACTAAATGCAAGAATTTAACTTCATAACTATAGTTGCGTTTATATCATTTAATAAGAAACTAATGAATGAACCCGTGCGTGCGTCCGTGTGATAAAAAAATATTGCCTCTTAATGCTTGGAACATTTTTTTTAAAATTCTATTAAACAGTGGTGGCTCTTACTTACCTTCTACAGAGACAAAAAATTTCTACAACAATGACAACAAATGATTTTGATATACAAATTAGCCACTACTACTACTAATAATGTGTGGAAATAAACTGATAATTTTTCAAAGTTGTGAACATTACACTTACATACTATTTCCAAATATGAAAACTCCCCTCCCCATTTGTTACTCTATTGTCACTTTATTTACGCAAGAATCTATTCTTTAAGTGAACATGCTACTGCTATAAAATTCATGACACTGATAAGAATTCAGCTTACAAAAATATTGTCTTTGAAACTAAACATTGAAAATATTATGCATTTCACCTAAAAGCATGGCCAAAGCACTTAAATCTATTTTAACTCATGTTTTTTAGGAATAATTTCTATAGCAGTCCAGAATCTCGGAGTTTCATTAATAGTCATTGTAATTATTCTTTATAAAGAAATACATATATATGTAATGAATAACTTAATTTACAGGTATATTAATTACTTAAAAAATACACTGCTGGCGACCAAATTGTAACACAAAGAAAGACTTCAGACATCACAACAAAATTTATTTTATAGAAAACATGTTGACCAAGTATCAAAAAATTAAATTTACAGACTTCTGTGAAATTTCCCTGTTCAAATCAAGCCAAAATCAAGTCCTGCCCTACTAAAATTAGAAACCAGAATAGCCGCCATTATTGGAGATCACCGCTGCCACACGCCTCCACATTGATTCAAAAAGACTTTGGGTGTGTTTTTGGGGTGCATCAGACCAACCAGCTTCCATACTTTACCAAAGTTGTTCTGATGTACAACTGGGGATATAATCTGGGTCAATCGTTGAGCAAACATAGATCACATGCTTTTTTTCGGTGAAAGATCCGAAAAGCAAACTGGCACAGAAAGCAATTCAATTTGGCGATTGACGTCAAACCAAGTCAAGAAACCTTGGACAATGCATGCCAAGTATGGTCGCGCAGTATCCTGTTAAAATTTGGCTGTGGGCAAGCCCTAAAGTTAAAGAAGGACAACTGACTCCTATACCTCGGATTTGTAGCGCTGGCTATTCAAAATAGTGGCAATGCGTACTAGAGGTGTGTGAGAGTGATATCCAATACGATTCCATTCCATAATACCCGATGTAGGACAAGTGTGGCTGTAGCTGTTCAGCATCTTCTCTTCACCGCGTCTCCAGACTCGAATGCGACCCTCGTAGTGTTGCAAAGAGAAGCCTGACTAGTCTGTAAGGAAAATTTCATCATTCCATTCTGCCCTCCACATGCTTCTTTCATCACACCATTGGCGGCGGAGACGTCTGTGGTTTTGCGTCAAGGGCGAACGAAGCAATGGAGGTATTGAGGACAGAACACTTTGCTATAAATGGCGTCAAATTTTAAGCGTAGACTAGATGATGCGTTACAAACTGAATGTCCTTAGCAATGTTTCATGATGTGGCTGAGCGATCTATAACCGCCATGTGCACAATTTACCCAACATCATGTGAAGGGATGCACTGAGGTAGATGCAATCGAACACGTCGGCCAGACGTACTCTCCTGCATCCAACGATCTGATATCCACATTACAGTTGTTTAGTTTCATCAAATAGACTACCTATTTCCCTGAAAGATAATCAACAATCTCGGTAGCCACTATCCTTCCGCTGTCAAGCTCGGATACTTGATCAAAAATTGATCGCTCTTTTTTGCGAGACATAATTTATCGTTTTTTTTTTTTTTTCTAAAAAAACCACAAAACAAACACAACTGCCAAACTGTGTGCGTCTGATCTGAAACTCTGATCTTACCTCCGCTAATGTGTTCTGTAAATTTCATGTTATTTGGTTGCTTCATTCAGGATGTCGCATTTACGGTGGCAAGTAGTGTAGTATGTCTCTAAATTTAAGCTTATCTTATTTTCTATAAGATATTTTTTAAAATTTTTATTTTTCATGTTAGAAAATTTGGTTTTCCTTAGTGTCATTTTTTAATGAATTGAAAATGTTCATTGTATTTTAAATAAAATAGGCATTTGAATGAAATTATAGACTTGTATAAAATAGGAAAATAAATTATACGTAATGTAGCATTGTAAAGAGATAACAAATCTTATTTCGTGCAATAAAGAAAACAAGGACATTAATGAATAAATTAATTAGTAAGTACAAAATGCCCTTTCCGAAACAAACTTCACTATAGAAAAGTCAACTTTGAGTTTGCTCTGATATACAGGGGCATTATAATAGAGCTATCTTAACATTTGGGCTCTTAACTATCAGACTTTTATAGAAACTGAATGAAATTTTGGCATAAGGAATTTTGAGATATGCGCTCAAGACTGATATGGAAAACAGCAGTGTCACTTAAACATTTATGGTTACATTGAGAAAATTTCGAAACTTTCAAAAGGAAACACTTAGTTTTTAGTGTTGGAATGCAATTTTTACACTGAAAAATATTGATTAACGTCGGAACGGCTCCTGTCGCATGAAAAACCCGAAGATAGGTAAGGGAAATGTAGAAAGAATTTTGCAGTGCACCAGAGCATTAATGTTCGTTTCATTTACGTCACATACGTTTCTTCGGATGAGATCCCATCCTGGTTAATTTTCCACAAAACGAGAAAAAAAACCAAGAAAATCAAGAAACGCAAATTTCGGGCTCAACATAAGATACAGTCATGAGTGACGTTGTCTCGCTAGGAGTAAGAAAAGGCACTGCGAAATGCAAGCCAAAATTATATTCCGAACAAGATGCCACTTTCAGGGGAAGAACGTGAGAAAATTGAATTTTTTTTTATTTGAATGGACAAAATGCCGCAGTGATGTTGCTTGTTCACTATAGAATCCATGGATTACGACAAAGCCCATATACTGCCAAAGTTGTACCGGACTTGATTCATAAATTTGTAGAAACTAGTTGCAAATATGATTGATCATGGTCTAGACAATCTTCCGTTCCCGTGAAAGCTGTTGCATAAATTCATCAGAATATATGTGTCCCAGAAGTGCACTTGGTGTTTCATGTGTTCTAAATCTTCTGAATTCAGCTGTCAGCAAAATTCTGCACTGTGTTCTAAACATGTTTCCGCATCGATTTCAGAGTGTCCAGATGTTGGAAGCGGGAGATTATTCAATTACGGCTGGATTTTGCGAATCAATTCCTTATCCGGTACGATGAAGGTAGCAGCTGGCTTTTACTCATTCTGTGGACAAATGAGGCGCATTTCTCATCAACTGGTAACCTGAATTCGAAAGATAGTGTGCTCTGGGCAGAGAATAATTCACATGATATGATTTCACGTCCATTACACGAGAAAAAAATTAAATGGTGTGTAATAAAGAGTACGTTCACACATCCTAGGCCCTTACATTGTGAAGATGTTACAGCCGGTGATATGCAAACGTGTACAGTAACGAGTTTTCGTTATCTGGAGTGTTGACGTGTTACGCGATTACCGCGTTGCAACAGCAAAATACTCTACTATCTTAAATTGTGTGAATGCAAGATGCTGCTCCTCTACATGTGTAGGCTCTTCAGTCAAACGTGTCCAACATTTTTGTGACAGAGTTATTTCCCTTTTCCGTGGTCACCAATATTGATCCGACACCTATGGGTTTCTGGCTGTGATGGTATCTGAAATCCAGAATGTATCAGTTTCATCCGCAAACCTGATTTGATTTGAAAGATGCCATCAGAGCTGCGATTCAAGAGATTCCCATCGCTATGGTACGTCTTGCTGTGTTATCCACCATCTACTGCATGCAAAGTATCATCATGTGTGAAGGAGGTACTTTTGAAACACAATAAAATATTTTATGCTGCTTCTCTGTTCATGTTGATGTGGTGAATAGTAGAGGAGTCTTACAGAGAACATATTAGACACACAAAGTAGTAATAATAACAATTTTTTATAGTATTAAAATTTTAAATATTTATATTTAAATTTAATGGCTAATTATCTTAACAATATATATTAGCATATTTATAAAACATTGTGCGGCCAGTGGGTCCTGAAGCAGAGATTAAAATGACTCACCTCCTTTGTAGTGAATTTCCCTTTGTTGTTCAGAACCGTTGCTTTCCTTTTGTTAGACTCTTCTTTTGGTCAGGTCTGTACTTCACTGCTCCGTACCTTTTCCTTTTATCATCGGCGGACTTTGTCGTTCCCAAGGTCTCATCGTAAGGTTAGGCTTCTCTTCCTAATATCTCGTCAGCGGCTTTCAATTCAAATTTATCTGTGAATCTCTGAATATCTGGATGTCTGGATATCTGCATATCTCCATGTCGGAATACTGGATACTGAAAATCTGCATGCCGGAATGATGTTCGGAGGATCAACTCCTTAACTTTTATATTGCCTTCATCTCTCCTCTCATTTTCTTCTATTGGATATTTTCTTGTATCTCATCGGTGTTAGGCTTCCAGGGAATGGTCAGAAATCTCCCCTCCAAAACCCTTGATTGGCCACACACAAACAAAAAGGAGAATATTTTAATTTCATATGGAACACCCATACATCCCAAGAGGAAAAGGACCCTGGGATGGAAAACTGCAATAAACTTTAAGTGCAGTTTTCGGGTGCCACTTTAAAATATATAGTTTTATTTCTTTATTACCCTTGTCTCTTTATATTACAGTAAAACATCTGTTTCCTCTGCGGCTCCTGTTATGTCGTTTGCACTACGACAGTTGATTATCTTCACTTTTAGCCTATCTACAGCCAGTGCTTTTCATGCTGCAGTAGCCAATCGAACGCTATTTAGGGTTTTTTCTCAATGGAGATCACATTTCAATACAAAAAACTTGGTGTTAACGTTTAATATTTTAGAAATTTTCTTATTGTTAGAATGTTAGAGGGACCCTGTTGTTTTTCAAATCATTCTTGTGCTCATAACTTAACATACCTAAATACCTAATCAAAATACAAAATTTCATGCACTTTCTGTGAATAGCATGATTGTTAGGGACCCATATGTCGGGATAGTTTTATTATAATCACCCTATATTTATTTTCGATGCAGTTCAAGCTTAATTTGGACCTTGCAAAAAAAATTTATTTTTCTTCTTTCTTATAATTATGGCCAGTTAAATGACTTGACATTATTTGGTTACTTCTTTAATCCAAACTTTTATGAATAAGAAAATGAAATAAATTATATGTATTACATTTTTTATGTATTACATAAAATCAAAATAATATTATATACTATAATATTTCATCTCCACGTAACGACAGAAACTATTCGCCCTTCAGAGGGGCAGGTCCTGGATTTGATGTCCATTCTAGTGATTAAATAGATTAATATCTGAAATGAACAATACCATAATAACATAGAATATTGCAAAGTGTGTTCCGCAAAAATTATTTCTTTCTTTCTTACAGGTTGAATTCTTATTAAGAGTTAAATTCTATTTCATAGTATTATTTTGCTCCAAATGGCTTTAAAGACCATTCCCGAGTTCCATTGGATTCGATCGCCTCCTCAATTGATACAATTTGATGATTTCACAGTAGAAATGACTAAAGAATCTTCAAAAACAAGAAGTAGAAATCAAATAATAGATTCCCAGACTTGACCAACCCATATTTATTATTTCAGTTGTAGTAATTTATTATTACTACCAATTCTACGTGCTTCAATTGACATTAGTAACCATGATGGAACATCTTTTGAGACAGGTATAGAGCTCACCACTTTCCAGTGACGAATATGATACTTTTTCCAACTAGACCATCATGTGCCCTTAAGTAAAACACTGTAAAATTACATATATAAGGTAAAACAAGCATTTTTTTTATATTAGCTACCATGCTGGTTATTTCTTGGCCCAAATGCTGATAGTCCAGAATGAATTGTTCAGATATGCAATGAAAAAACAAATAATCGATTTATAAACATACATTGAATTTAATTCGACAACCCTGTCTCTTAGTGTTCATTTGCTTAATTATTAAAAATATTTAGCTTACATTTATAGTTGAAGTGATGAATGAAAGAATACTTAAAAAGAAAATTTTTTGTTGTCACTTCTAAACTTAAGAAACGTAAATGGAAATTTGTCTTCTATTTTTCTTGGAAATTTTAAATAAATATTACTATATTTACGTGAAATATTTTCTTGAATTTTTGAAATTTCAAATCAATCGATGTATTTGCAAAAGAAATTCTCTTATTCTACGCCGAATAGGACTTGGAATTATTACACCTATGAAACCGTAGAGAATATGACAAAGGAAAATGCTATATTTAGAACGTGAAAAGAATCAGAGACGTAAGATAAAGCACGTTTCCGAAGCTATTTGAAGATAAAGATTTCCAGAAGACATTAGACACTTCTTTCAAAATAAAATAATGATTCCTACCATCTAACAATAACAAGAAGGGAAAATTGTACTAGCTATTTTATTTTTAAGGAAAATTATTTGAATTAGTTTATAGATACATAGAAATACAATTTTCTAACTATATTTTCTTTGCATCTGTTTTATGTCTTGTTGTTTGGTTTTTCTGCATCAGGAAAAATATCTAAATAGACAGAGGTTTTCTTCTCTATAAATAAGAAATGTTATGAGATTTTATCCAATGTTCATAATAATATACAATAGAAAATTTTAATTTTTAATGAAATGCAACAATATTGCTGTTGCTTACAAATTATTCTTCTAACTAAATTGACAGACGATATGGCATTTTTGACGACTATTTCATAAAATATTTAGCACCAAATATTTTTATTTTTAATTTATTAAAATTGCTTCTCAGTTATAGAATTTTTTAACACGTTTTCATTATAAGATATCATACACAATGAAATAGAGTTATCATATGTATAGCTCCAACATGAAAACAGAAAATAGCATTGAGAGAGAGTGTTAAAAATATGCATTAATTTCTTGATAATAAAGTTATTGTCTTATTTTGGAAAAAAGATTTTGCATTATTATATTTATATTTCAAAACACAATCCTTTTAGATAAGCCATAAGTAATTTTTGTGATGTTTTGTGTTGTAAATCATTAGGAAATTATTTCCTTCTCGCAGAAACGTTCTTTAAGTAAGATTTATAATTTACATTGTTAGAGTTATGATTGCTTGAATAAAGTTAAATAGGATATGAAAAATTTGTAAACTTAAACTACCATAGTATATTTTAGTATATCAATATTTGAATATGTATATAAAAATCGAAAAGTTATAAACTTTTTGAATGAAATATTTGATTATGGGAAAAGGAATAATTTTTCAAAGCATAATTTTTCGATAAAATTATTACATTTTTCTTACTATAATGCAAAGAAAATATTTTATAAAAAAGTATAATCTAAAACTGAAAAGAAATCGTATAAAGTTTCTCCAATAATTCAATTTAAAATGTTTTACAGATTAGTCAACATTTGAAATAAAAAAGTAATTTGAACCCAGAAAATACGAAACAACAATGAATATTCCAACTTTCAATTATTCATAAATCTCTCCAAAATTTGTTTGTTAATGTATATTTTACAAGAGTATAACTTTAACATCTTTTTCAAATTGCATCTTCCATTTAATTAACAATACGATCACAAGTTTTAAATTGAAGTTCATTCTGAAGACAAGCAGAGATCATCCATGACAAATTTTTGGTTATTGTTTATAGTTATATTATTTTTGTTTATAGTTTACAGAAAATTCTAAAAGTTATTCTTATTGACCCACAACTCTTAAAAATTTTAATTAGTCAGAAATTTTAAAAGAAATTAAACTTTTATAAATTTTTAATCCTTATAAAAGCAAGTGCTATAATATGTTGATATTTTTCTTGTATTTTGACATATACAATATTATTTCATCAGCCTTACATTTATTTGTTTGTAGTAAATTCGCTTACCCCAGGATTAGAAACCTCAGGACTGTTATAAATCTTATGTAATGTATAATTCTAATAGCATCTTTGTTGCAAATCCTTGGATAACATGATTCATAATGGATTGTATGTAAATCCGTACTCTCGACGCAGTTATTATCACCTCTTAAAGTCACTATTGTATAATAACATGTAATAATATCATTATAGCGAAAGATATTTTAGACTTGCGTAAAATTATTAATGATGACACCTCTTTTTTATCTTTTCTGAAAAAAATTTTATTAAATGCTTTCTGACTTTCATTTTTTAAATGATTATACATACATCGTCCAATCTTCCTTCGGTTTGAATATTCATGAAAAAGTATTTGGATACTGAACTCTGTAACTGTCTAAACAATGTTTAAATACGTTTTATTTAAAGTTTATGTAATCTGTGTTTGAGCTTTGAAGTTCTTAGAGATTAAACTATTTAAACATCAAAGAAAAATCAGTAGTCAGAAAGTATTTTACAAGTGATTATAGTTACAGTAGAAATTATAACATAAAATAGCGTTTCTTGCACTGGCAACATTTATATCCTTGATGCTCTCCGATTAAGCTATACTGAACAATTTGCTTTCGGTTCAACGGATCATGAGTTCAATTTCCCTTCCAGTTTGGCTGTTTAAATTATTAAAAATCCATTTTAAATTACAAGTTCCGATTCATTAAGAACTCGTATGTAAAATCTGACCTTTGAGTAACTAACTAGAATTTTCGAGAGTTTAAAATTATAATTGTATTTTTCTGACGAATTGAAACTGTTGTGACATTGAGACACTTTTTCAAAAAATGTTATTCAAATACGCATATTTTTAGTTTCATATTTCTAATTCAAGTCTTAATGAAGAGTGATTTGTATCACAAGTTTATTCCAATATAATGATTTAGATTTGAAACATCTGTAAACATTTATATTTTCCAGAATGCATTATTATTTTTAAATATTTCGTAGAATATTTTATTCAACCATTTAAAGAAAAGTTCTTCATTTAATAGCTTAAAATATACCCATCGTAGAATATATATATCATTCTATGAAGAGTAATAATATTCTTATATAAAATCAAACTTTATAAAATCACAATTTAACCATTGGGAAAATTTCTAGTATTATAAGGTACAG
>JAPDSC010058376.1:246288-256490 GCA_026290005.1 Latrodectus geometricus
TATATATATATATATATCCTAAGTCTATAAGTCCTGGTTTGAAATAGCATTCCTGAATACAACAATTTTGTATAACATTAAGAGTAAATGCCAGCATAAAATATTAATTGTGAAATTCATAAATTAAAGATATAAATTGATAAATTTCAATTTATCAAAATAAATCAACTTCTAAATGATACAACGAATATATTTCATTCGTTAATTTTATAACAAATTGTATATGCTTTTTGAATTTTCCTAAACTTTTAATACATTTTTAATTTAAATTTTCAAAGACTTTTATACAAATATTGATGACGTCAATAAAAACTTAGATGAGGATACCTTCACTTTCTAAAGTTATTTTGAAAATTAAAATTGATATAATTAAAAATACTTTTACCATTACAGAAAATTATAAAGATGTTACCTTAGAATTTTTTTAAAATCAGTTTATTGATTATCATAATAACCACATATTCATGGTAGTTTTGCAATGTTTGTTTTAACGTAAAATATTAATTGTGAAAATATTTAATACAATCAACTTGATAAAGAAACGTAATTGGAATTCAAAATTTGCAAACTCGTTGCAACACCAGGCCTTAATAAGATTAAATTTAATAAAATTTATTGTAAGAACGTTGTTTTCGCTTACTTACTCATAAAACAAAACTTGAATGTGAAACATCTTCTTAAAACAAAAATCGAATGTAAAATATCTAATAATCATAAATCCCTTATATTCACGTTATATTTCCCACAAACATCCTAAATGTTTATACTTCCCAGAAAATCATGAATTATTTACAAACTGACATATTATCACAAATATAATATTCATTTGAATATTTAAAAGCAAATTGTTGTGTTTTAATCCTATTATTTATCTTTTGCTCGTAATAAATCATTTTGCATTATAATTTTGTAAATAATATACAAAACAAGTATATCATTAAATTAATTTTTTATGGTGAATCATTTATTAAAAACTAATATCCTGTTTACGTTTGTCAAAATACTTCAACACTTACGAATATTTCTTTTAACCTTTAAAAATTAAGTTCTACGTCAAAAAGATCCTTTATCAAATAACTTATAAAAGTAAATATTTAAACTTCAATAACTGTTAATTACAAATGTCTGTTTAAGAGAGATAACAGAAAATTCGCTCCTTCTCATTGAATAATATTAATTATTAGATGCGTAGGTAAATGGTAATTTCTATTGAAATGGGTGAAAATGATCTGTCAAAATGATAATATTTGAGCTAATAATTTCAAGAGATTAATGCTCCTCCAACCTAAAGTAAACATTTAGAGTTACTTTACCTGATTTAATCTCTATTTTTGTTTAAAAGTATTAGCAAGTAAATAGAAAAGATGTTGAAATCTGTCAATGAGTTATTTATTAAATGTTGAAATAATTAAATTTCTTATGCAAAGAAAATGAGTAAAAGTCAAACAAACTTTCAATTTATAATTAAATTTCTGATGCATATTTATTATGTAAGGATTAAGCTGTGTATTTATTTAGGATTAGGAACTTAGAAGCATCACATTAATGAAACGTTCTGCAAGAATCTTCATTGAAATTTGTGCAGATTCATAAAATAATTTCAAAGATGTGTTTCATTGCTATTTTTTATATTCAAGAAAGTTATATAATATGTAATTCTTTTCGAATAAAAGTATTGTAGAGTTTACAAACATAATACAATATTGTTTAAATATAATATAGAATAGCATATTTCTGAATATTATATATAATGATACATATATATGTGTGTATGTGTGTGCGTGCGCCTTTTGTTAAGCTAAACTATAAAACGTGCAAATGCATTAAATTCATGCAGCAAAATAAATTATATTTTAACTTCTAATGTAAATAAAACGTGAATTATATGACGACAGGATATGTCAGCATCCAAAATTAATTTTCAGGTGCAACTTTTAGACACGTTCTGAAAAATTCACTGCAGATTAAAAGCCTTGTTTTCCCATGGATTTTTATACATGCTTACTCGATGAAAAAGCGAACGTGTTACCACCCCCGTGGAGTTTCACTTTACACAAATACTCGAGGAATAAGATTACCATAAAATGCCATCTTCTGAAGTCAAAATTTAGAAAATGAAAAATTTGATGATATTTGCTTGTCTATTTGATGTAAGCTACCAAACATCAAGTAGACAAGTTGTATAACTGGTTAGTAAAACTTCATTACATCCAAAACAAAAGAATCTCAAACGATGTTTTATATCTTTTATGTGAAACAAAATGTTATGAAAAAAATATTATGAAAAATCAAACTATATTTTCTGAAAGTTAAAAACAAAATTTTAATGATACAAAATTTCCTTTTTACTTCCCGCAAAATCAAATATTTTCTGAGATAAATATAAACAAGGGACTTTGATAGACATTAAATTTCATACATAATGCTTGATGATTGAGTAGTTTGCTTAAGCAATATAAAAAAAAAAAACGTTCACAAAAAGATACCACTATGAAGATTTTTTGTTGTTTATTTTGCTGTTCATCGGAAAATAATAAGACTTAAAATGTGTGAACTAAAACGTATTAAAAACAGAAAAATCAAATATAATTTATTAAAGAAAAAAGAAAAATGGTGTTTTATATTATCAATTAAAAAATATATAATTCATATAGCTAAAAATCATACATTTTAATTTTCATGTGAACAAAAGTATTATAGTCCAGATAATAGCAAGCGAATAATTAATAAATTTTTTCCATGTTTGACTTGCTATTTAAATTACTAAGTGCATTCCTTGGATAACTGTCCAGAATGCCCAAGTTTGTATGCAAATGTGAATTAGTATAAGCAAATATAAGTACAATAGTTATCAATTTGCTCTTTTTTCCAATTCATAAAAATGATTCAATCGTTTAAATAAAGTACAGTTTGTAGATGACCCCTTTAGTACAACAGTGCAATTTGAATTTGCATGCAACACGAAGACAGACTATAGAATAAATCTTTCTAGGCGACTACAGATTTTAACATTGCCAGTGAAAAGAATTGACTACCGCTATAGATCTCGTAAAAAATGGGTATACTCTGCAATAAAATGGGTCTATTCTCGAAGTGACTTTCTTTATGGATTTTGTTTTGCATGAAAAAAGCTTCTTCTTAAAAACTTTTCTTCGTACTTCAACTGGAAGAGAACGAATCTTTTGAAACACGCAGCAAAAAATATTCCTTTTTCCACTCCACAAAAAATTTCAGAAGCATTTTTCCTTTCAAAGCAAAATGAGTACAAAATATATTTTACACTGAAAATTGTTTTAAGATACAATACCATTTTTTGTATATTCATAAAATTGATTGATACATAACTCAACATCCTCAAATCATGTAGTAATTTCTTATGAAAACATTGTCTTACAGTTGAAGTAGTTTGTACTGGTAGAGATAATTGCTTCAATTTGAACTCACAAGTTTGATTTGATCGCAAAATTACATATCCTATTTAAATAAATCCTGAGTTAGTTTGATCATATAGCTTTTCAAGAAAACACGGGTAAAATTAACTATGCATTATTTATAAATAATAAGTAGTTTTAAATTCCCTTGAATTTAATTCCAAATCTAAACTGATTCTCGATCCTTTGAACCTCAAAATTTTATGATCATTTAAGTAAATTCAAAAATTAAGATAATATTCAAAAAATAAATTTTAACAGTTTTCTTATTGAATTGTAATTTAATTGCTGTCAAATGAAACAAGATCTAAAAGATATCACTTTTAATAATACTGTGCACATATTAAAAATAATTTAATTAGACTTAGAATCAAATGCTAGAATAAATATAGACTCAAACTACATATTTCATTGATAGAATTGACATAAATTAATTTCTTTTCAATATTGCAAATAATAACTAAATTTTATGCTTATTTAAACTTATTTATAAATAAATGAATTTTTTATTAAAACAAGAAACTCAATACAATTCAAAAAATACATGTACGAATTTTCAAAACAATGTTTGATAATGATGTCTAACCTAAATTAGTAGACAAAATTAAGAGTTACTTTAATTTCATGCAAAAAAAAAATCCTCCGCAAATAAAATCAAAAACAAAACTGAATTTTATATTCCGTAAATTAAAAGATAAATTTTGGTTTTAATAATCGATTCTTTTAATCAAAATCCTAGGCATTGTGTTAACGAACAGCTCAATTTTACACTATGATCAGTCTATTTGTTTCGAAATTTTTAATACTATAAATAAATCTTATTTACTAAAAATTCAGAGAATATGGGTGAGGTAAATAATTCAAAACGCTAAATTCTATATACAAGAATCAATCAATATATATACAAGTATGTTTTTAATTTAATTATCATGTTAAGTAGTTACAATTTAAACAACATTCATATCATAATTGTATATGTTATACATCTTATTTATCAAAAAATTGTTTAAAACTGGAATCATAACCAACGAGAAGGATTACTAAAAGAATTCAATAAATAATATATGGGAATATTTTTCTGATATTTAGCTTTTCTCAAGTAATGATTCCACATAATTAATAGTATTTTGTATATTCACCAGTTTTTGCTGATATTGAATCCTTTGTTCATTACACACTATACGTTTTTCATTGAAATTTTCAAATAACACAATATTCAAATCATAACAATTGAAATTTAATAGATAGATTTTTACAGTAAATAACATCTTGCCTTTTGGGAAAACTTCTAATAAACAATGGAACGTAATCTCTTGTTGGCATAATTAAAAAAAATCGACAGTTTGAAGAGTATAATGTTTAGAAGGCTCAGAAATTTACTTATAGCCTTATCTATGCAAAATTATAAATTTATTACAAGTAATTAATAACGTGTGTTTAATTCGTCGAGCAAATACACTTTTTTCACATTCACATTTTTTTTCGTATTTCTTTTTTTACATTTTGTAAAAAAAGACAAGTTTTTTTACAAAAGTATCAGATATACTTTATAAAAAGGATCAGCAACCTTGCATATATGATGTACCAAGAAACCTACCTAAACAATTTAACTGTCAGAAATATTTGAAATAGTTCAACTAATGTAGCAGTAAATGGCGAATTGAGAAACAGAATCAACAATATAAATTTAGAGATTTATTGTACTTTAATTTTGTATCATATAAAGATATTCGGTGAAAATGCGCTTTAGGTCCCCTACTCTGCCAACTTGGCGAAAGTGTGCTGTGGGTCCCGTACTTGGCGGGTTTTCAAAAACGCTGTTGCCATGGCGATGATGGAATACGATATTTTACGGTTTTAAACTAATTAGCAACCAATGAAAATGACCAATTTTTCAAACTGAAACTAATTAACGACCAATGAAAATGCTAAAAGAAAAAACCAATTAATGAGCATGCGCGAAAAAGCGCAAATTATTTCCTATGGAGGTTGCCATAAAGAACTCATTAGGTATAAAAACGTTCGGTTTACCATGCTTGGTGCATTTATCACCAAGTTGGCAGAGTAGGGGACCTAAAGCGCAGATTAACGAGATATTCATTCGTATCCATTATTTAAGATATTTTACTCTGTAGAATGGTGTAGAATATAACTGAAAATTGTACCACGTGACAAGATTTAGCCCACGTGACATAGGTTGCTTATGCCTGCTCTATCTCATGAAACCAACACTTAGTTCTTAATCATAAATTTCTTTTCTAAAAATCAGTGTCTCTAATTACATTTTAAATATTATCCATTAAAAAAAAAGTTCGTAAATATTTCTAACCTTATAATGCTTTTAAATATTGAACTGTTTAACTAGAAGTTAAAGATATTCAACTGTTTATTTGTAGGACTACAATAGTTCTATATAACATCAATTTTAAATTCATTTAACTTTAAATTTAACTCTCCCAAAATGTTTCATGTCACATATTATGAAGAATAAATAGTTAAAAATGTTAATAATCCAAATCAATTAATTCTGGTAATGTTAAATAAATCCTTCTATAACTTCACTAGGAATTTTAATCATATTGTTTATGTAGTTTAACATGACTGCTCCCATTTTACTGAAAATTTCGGTAATAGGTAATTAAAATTAACCTTTTATTATTTATATCTAACAGATTTTTAATCTCAAGCTTTTGTTATAGAAAATATATTTTCATGCCTCCAAATATTACATTACAAACAGCTAATAATTTTGCAATGAACTAATAGTCTATATTGCTACAAAGTCGAATAATTAATTAAATTTGTGTCTCTAGAAATATGGATCCTAGATCTTAACGTGAAATATTCAAAAGTTTGGCATTTTCACAGAACAATTAATCATGCAAGTATTTGCACTAATTATTATGTATCTTTTAAAAATCAGTTTGGATGTAAGAACTAATCAACACCGAAAGGTCACGAGAAATATTTACTTCCTTCCTTTTCCAATTGTGATTATCAAAACACTGCATTGTTTACAAAGTATAACGATGAAGTTTATCGGATATTATTGTAAATTAAGAATTGTTATTATACAGTTTCTCAAAAATAATAATTATGATAATTGTTATTGTTGTATTATAATTCATACAATTATTCAAGAATGAAAAGTGTGATATTTGTTTTGTTATTTTAATATTGTATACACAATATTTGAGGAACAACACTATCACAGTTAGTATCACAATATTATAAAAAATTATTGCAAAATCTCAATAACACAATTGTAGTACTTGTTATTGTTATGATTTCAAGTATTTACAATATTTAAAGAGTAAAATTATCACAGTTTGTATCACAATATGTCATCAAGAATCTTTCCTAGTATCAGGATATGCATATTATTGAAAATAATCTACAATTTTTCCATAAAAGGAGACATTTACAAACAAATGATGCAAAATATTTTTATGCTTATGATTGAAGCTAACAGAGATAGAATATAATTGCCGTTGAATAAATCACATCTTTGACACTAACTCCGATATCTATTTTTGGATGTTGTTGTAAAGTATTAAACAATGCTTTCCTTAACTGAAGATACAAATGAATATCACTGTTAGTAATTTTAGTAAGCAATCATATAAAAAGTTTGATAGTAAATATTGTTTTATTAATTCAAATGCGTTAATTCCATCTTATAAATAAGGCATTTCTTTTATTTTACAGCAAAAGCTTTTCATTTTATTCTTCACATTATTGAAATTAAATTTCTTTCTTAAATAATGATTTTAATTATTTACACATTTTTAAAAGAATCTTAACCATAAATGGAATTTTAAAAGGAAATCTTTCATTAATTTGATAACATGTCATAACTTAGCATTCAGAGTTTAGAAAAACAACATTAAAATTTTTCACTGTTTGTAGAAAGCATAAAAAAAATTTAATTGAAATTTCTAATTTTTGTCAGCTAATTTTTAATTTCATCCAGTCGACATTCTAGTTTGCCTGCTGTTTTATGTGAAAAAAAAACTTATTTTAAAATCATTATTAAATAATAGTTTGAATGCATAGATCTTTCTGATTATAACCAATTAACTTATTCTTTTATCAAACAATTATCTTAAAACTCTACACATGAATTTGAAAAAAACTTATTAAGATTAAAGTGATTTACAGGAAAAATGTTGCACTGAATTAAAATATTTTGCTCTTAAACTTTCCTCACAGGAAAGAAATTTTTTTTTTCTCTTTCAATACTATACTCTACTAAAATATAATGAAAAAATTCATATTTTTTTTAAGAGATTTTAATTTATACAAGAATAAAAATAAAAATTTCTGAAATAACTTTAAAAGTTTAAAAATAAAAAAGTTTCTTTTTAAAATTTGAGTATATTGTTAAAAATTGAGTATATTTTTAAATATTACAGTAAATTAAAATTAAAAATATTATGGATGGAAAGTTCAAAAAGATAATAAAATGTCAGGAAAATTAAAATTAGAATCACAAATATATTTTATTGAATATTCCATAAAAGAAAAGCAAAATAATGCAAATTTGAGAAACAAAAATAGCCATTTTATTTCAGTAAATTGCTTAAAAATATTCAAATATTTTTGTAACTATTGTTGTTTTGATGGGGACAATGCGTGGGTGGACACTAACTAAAAAATAGTAAGATAATAGCTTTTAAGTTCTTTTTTAAACTTTTTTAAATCCTACAATTAATAAACCTTTTAAGATGAAATACAAGGTTTTTTATAAAAAATTACGCACAAATGCATTGAGAAAATTATCAAATAATTGGTTATTTGTGTTAGTTATTTATTATGAATGAACAAATATTAAAATCTTGATTTGAATAAATATGAAAAGCCAGTGTGATAAAATATACCAATTAATTATTCAGTATATTTACAGAAACACGTAAATTATTGTTATTTCAATTTCAAACCTAATATAACCCGCTTTCACAGAAAATTAACTTGTATTGAAATAATTAAATTTCAGTCGGGCTAAGTTTCATATTGACTTATTCATGATTGATGATGAATGCTATTAATTAAAACTTATATTTCTGACGTTATCAACGGAAATGTGATATTAAGATCTTGAGATTTCTCTCACATCTTTGAGATAGGTACATCTGTCCAATGAACCAGATAGAGGTATGTATGCGATCGATGTGTGCATTAAGATAAATTGAAGCTTTCTTTACAATCTTACATGGAAGAAAATTCAAATCTGAAGCCTACAGATGACCAGATTTTCCCTATTTCGTTTTTGCACTGAAAAGATAAATTGAGTGAGGTCTACAGATTTTTTAATAGAAAATTTTTAAATAGACCACAGGTTACAACTGAAGTGAGAAAATGCGTCAATTAAACATCAAAGTGTGAAAGCAAGTAACTATCTTGACAAGTAAACTGGCACCGAGTAAAGGGTAAATCAATGCTTGCAAAGCACAAAATGGTAATATATTAACTGAGAATATAAACTTTATATATTAACTGAATAAAAAATAAAAGTGGTAATTAAATTTACGAATGTCAATCCGAATTATTTAAAACTTGAACTGTAGGGATTTAAGAAATTAAACGGGTGATTGAAAGATGTCAAAGAAAAAGAGAACTGAATATGCGTATATATATGTTATCTGTAGATTGTAAACAAGATCCAGATTGCTGACAATTTTTAAATTCTAGAGTTTTTTAATAAAGTTACTTTAAAATTACTTTTAGAATACTTTTTAGAATATTTTGAAATTAAAAATTTGCTTTTTAAATTATAAGGAAAAAATTGTTTTCAAAAAAAACCAAAATTCAGAAATAAATAAAACAACTTTATAAGGTGATTAATCTTCAAGTTTCCCATTTTTTTAAATGTAAATATTTTTATTTTTATCACTGGTATCAAACTATATAATAAACAACTTTAGTATTTGATTTTTCAATTACGTTGGAACATTTTTTGTTGAATGAAAAAAAGTAATAAACAAAGAAAACTTTAACTTTGCCGTGATGTAAAAGCGGAAATTCATATTTTATTTCCTCATATTACTTCCGGGGTAAGGACAGGAAATCAAGAATAGGAAACCAAGATAAAGTTTCCTCTTTAAAAGGAGTAATTAAAACTGTTGGGAGGGAGGATCTTTGTAAGATTAAACATGTTCCGTTGGGAACAAACATTACTATTGAATGCATTTTCCCACCCAGAAGATAGAAATAAATAAATGCCTTCAGCAATTTTTCAATTTTTGAAAAATAAATGAGTGCGGAGAGAAAGACAGAGAGAGAGAGAGACTGAAGTTTCTGCTTGAATAAATTTAACAAATCTGGTAGGAAAGCGAGAGAATATTTCAGAATAAAAATAAAATATATATGTACATAATAATAAAATCTAGTGCATTATTTCGTTGATCAATGTGTTTTCCTTTTTCAACATATTTATTAATCCATGTCAGGAAACTTTATCAAAATTGAAAAATTAATATTGTTCAAAATAATTAAAAGAACTGATAATGTGTCATTAGTGATTATATTAAAAGAAATAATAATATATATATTTCATCATTTTTAACAGATTAATATTTGAAACTAAAGTTGTTTTTCAAATGTTGAAAGAAAAATAATAGAAATGAAAGCAATTAGTATTAATTTACAAAAGTAACAAAATTAAATTTAAAAACATCTACAAATAAATGCTGGTATATTGCTTTTTTAAGCACAAAATTTCAAT
This sequence comes from Latrodectus geometricus, assembly GCA_026290005.1. Taxonomy (NCBI): domain Eukaryota; kingdom Metazoa; phylum Arthropoda; class Arachnida; order Araneae; family Theridiidae; genus Latrodectus; species Latrodectus geometricus. The sequence continues at coordinate 256,444 of JAPDSC010058376.1, forward strand.
AAAAATTTAAGCGCTTGATAAAATATCTAGTTATAATAGATAACATT
>JAPDSC010058376.1:266490-284220 GCA_026290005.1 Latrodectus geometricus
TATATATATATATTTATATATATATATATATATATATATGTATGTATTTCAATATTCTTATCATGTGCCGAAAATCTACGTAACAGTGGTCGAATCTGGCAACCTCTTTCATATTTTCTTTCAATCCTTTTGTTTCAGTATTATTTCTCAACTCACTCTACTCTAAGAGAAATATATCTCGGTTAAAATATTATAAATGTTATTGGTATAATCGGTTAAAATATTTATATTGTACTGGATTATAGAATTTTCCTTCATAAGAAATTTTATTAGTTTATTAAAATTATAAAATATTTACGTACATATTAAAAGAAAAGTTACTAATTTATCAAATAATATTAAAACATTTTCCTCTAGACTGATTTAAAGACTCCTTTTTCTGTCTAGGCCCAGGGGAATCTAGTAATTAAGTATCTGGGATTATATATATACTCAAATATTTCTCACCAATTATTTTCATGTGAAAAATGTCATAGCAAAATATTAATACAATACTTTATTCATGAAATATTTCGCATACAAAGGCAGTTGCAAAAAATCTATTTTCAATATATAATTTCAATAGTTTTAAGAAATTAAGTTCCTTGAATATTCAAAAGTTTCTTGAATGAAATGCAGTTTCCATCAATAAGAATTGTAGTTAATTTTAACAATTACAATTCAATTATTTCATTAAAAAAATCAAAACTTACAAGAACAATATACAATTTATGAGACTTATTCTCATTTCTATTTCAAAATACCACTTTACTTTTTTTAACACATCTCCTATTAATAAATTTTCTCTTTTAAATTTCAAAGGTGTAGTTAATTATTTTAACCAGTTCCTATTCAACAAATCATCGAAATACTCATTCCATCGGTTAAGAATTTCTCTCCTATCTTTCAAAATTAATTTGTTTCTGTTCTTAAAAGCAGTGACTCTTGTTTTGAACTCTTTCCAGCCGAGACTTATTCTATGAAAGAAAGTGCTGTTTTCATTAGATCTCCACGCAGATGTCTAACATCTTTACAAAGATATCTTTACAACATCATCTACAAAAATAAGACTTTTTTGCCCAGTGTACACTTTTCTCCTCGTTATTTTGTAGTCTTCAACTGATCTTATTGGATAATTTTTTTCCAACATGTATTTGTATTCAATCATCTTTGCCTTGGATAATAGCATATATTCCTGGTCAAACAAATCATTTGAATTTATTCTTTCCGTTGTGCACAGTAAATCTGTAGCTGTATTTAAGAGATCATTCTTCAACATGTTTCATTTAGTTTTTATGCTGTCCATCTCATCTAGGTTTGTTAAGTGAAGTGCTTCACTTAAGCTTGACTGGAGGCTTTTTTGGTGGCTTTTGGAGGCTTTACTACAGTATAAAGTAAGAACATTTCATGTGCCGATACGCAGAGTCCTAAGTTCAGTTCCTAGTAAATCTCCTTTAGGTAGCCGAGTTTATCTTTTTGCATATCATAACAAGTGATTTTTTACAGGATAGAGGCATTAACCTTATGCCAACCTCCAAGACCAGCGTCTTGATATGCTCTCCAGGGACAGGATGCCCAGCTATATCCCCAGACACTGAGAACCCATTTTAGTCTCCTCTAACAACATTGGGACTGTTCTTTCACACCCGGTCTCCACACGGATAAAATCTTATTTCATCATTCATACATACTAGAAAAGTTTTTCTAAATCTATTTAAGATAGAACTTCAGCATAACTAAATTCTTTCATATTCAGTAACTTATAATATTATGTTCAGTTTTTCTCTGAGTCTTAAAAGTTTCATTCTATTATCTTTAAATTTCTTGAGCCGTTGATTTAAAGTTTTTGCTCATTGATGGAATATTTTCTTCAACTGACAGCTCTTAATAGTTATTTAATTTCATTGCAATAAATTATTTGTTTTTTTTTAATTTTATTTATGATTTTTAATTTTTTTCAAATTATATTTTAAATATGGTTCCATGTTATTGTAGCTCTTTCAGCTTTTTGTTGAGTATCAATTCCCACTTCACGACATACAGAATAAAGTTGCTTCCTTTTAACCTAAATTTTTTACATATTTTCAATTTTCCCATGTTTTTAAGTCTTTTTCTAAATTTATATCCCCCGTTAAAATTCTTAAAATTAATATAAATTGAATAAAAATACTGTATTCCGAGGTTATAACACAAAATATAAATTATTAAAAACATTAAGTTACTAAAGAATTGCATATTTAAGTTTGTATTAATTTGTCTAAGAAATTTGCTCTCAAATTATTTTCTACATCTCAATAACAACATTTCAAACATCTCAATAAAATTAGAGAAAACAGAACAAATTGTTAAAAACTAATGTTGAAAAAAATGTGTATCCTAAAATATAGGCAAAAATGGAATGATTTAATAACTTTGTAAACATTTCATATGAAACTACAATTTTAAGGGATTTTTGTATTCATTTAATTTTTTATTTCAGGTTAATGGAAACTAATCAGTTAAATACACATAAACAATAAGCGACTGAAAAACAAATCACATACCAATATTGATAAGTTTTGAAATTGGAAATTTGCTATGGCTCTATTCGTGAATTAACTCCAATGGCATCCAAATTGTAAAGATGAAAAAAAGAAAGATAAAAGATATATGTATAAATAAGAAAAATTCCCAAGACTTAGAAAATTGGAATGATATAAAGTTTGAGAAAGTTGGTTATAAAAGCATTATTAAATCCTGGATTCAGCAATTCTTTTATAATTGGACACAATGCAGAATATCTATAATTCTTGTACTGTGAATCACGCGGAAAATATAAATTAACTACAGTTATATAATATACAGTTATTATAAGTTTTTATTATGTTTATGGAATTAAATAAAATTCCATAGAAGATAGTAAAATTGGAATTTTTCAAAACAAGGTCATAAAATTCTTGACTAGATATCTAATATAGTTTGGCAGTTTATATATTATTTTAATATATATGTAACTGAGTAGATAAGAAAAACTTAATTAGCATATTTAATATATTTGATCAATCTTTAAATTTTCCTTTAATGTCTAAAATATTTTAAGGGGGTTGCATAGAGATCTAAAACGAGATATACATTTTATTACAATTTATTACTTAAAAGAAAGATTAAATTAATAAAATTTTAAAATTGTCAACCATTACTGATAATATAATCGATATCACTAAAATAAAACAAAAAATGCTCATTCAATTTTCATTTAAAACCAACTTGCACGTTCGAATGTATAAAACAAATTAATGCAAACTTAAAATAGAAATGACCAATAGAAGTATAAGAAGTATTAGAAAATATTAAAGCATTTGAATGAATTTTTGTAATTTTATTAAAACCAAAAATTAACTTTTTTTCTCAAATGAATAATTCTATATTTTTGTAAAAACAAATGTAGGAAAACCACCAAGAAAAACCAGTTAAAAGAGTTTAATTTTATTTTTTCAACCAAAAATTGTACTTTTTTATTACTTGTAAAATAATTAATTTAATTCATGTATTTAAAATAAATGTAATTGTACTTTAAAAATTGTTCTTTATTATTAAAGAACAATTTTTGGATTAACAAACAATAAATAAAGTAATTTTGGAACTTTTTATAATCTTACTAGTAAGCAATTTCAATTGAAAATTTCTTTTGTGCTCGATTTCAATTACTGTTATTGTAATGTGGTTTTGAATTTCACATCAAATTTTAAGCAATTAATACTTTTACTAACTGTTTAGCAATATGAATTCCCATAAGGTATTTTTAGCTATCATATAATCATATTAATAAGCATATAATATAAGTAAAGTGTTTCATGTTGGGCGAAAAACTCTCAGATAAAGTACACTTTTTCAAACATGGAAAAGTTATTTATATTTAATAATACATTATGTTTAAAGACTGCATTCAACATATTATTTAATTATGAATATCATAAATTTAAAGAGTTTTTTTACAATTGAAATCAAAATATTTGATGTACTTAACCTAATAATTTTTAATAAGAAATATTAGATAGCATTTGTGACAACTTCATAGTACATGAAAAATACTTCAAATAAAACGTTATAAGTAACTTTTATTACTTTATAGAAAAATAAAGTATTTAGAATTCTTACCGAAAAACATTTTTTTCTTAGTGATAAAAAGTGAAGAGGGACAGACAATTCAAATTACACGAAATGTTTGGGTCTTTATTTTGTACCTTAATATTTTCAATTATTAAATTTCGCTGTTAAAAGCAACACAAGTAGATTTTTCCAATATATTAAAACCTATAATCTTAAAAAGATCTAAACTAAATTATTTTAGATTTTAAACAGTAAAAAGTATTTCAAACCTTGAATTTCAAAAAATTGCATTCAAAATTTTAAAATGGTTATCACAAAAATTTGGGAAGTACATAGTACATTCCATTTATTTGTAATATAACTCTGATGAGTAAAACTAATAAACTTAAAATATTTTTTAATTAAGTCATTTAATTATCTTTTAATTTTTCTTGAATTTATTTATAATTTTCCTTCAATGAAAACTAATTTTGAAGAACAATGTTTTAGTTCTATTCTATAACCATTTTATTACCATTGAGAATCAAAGATTTTATAGAAAACTAAAAAATAGCACTAATGTGTAAATTAAGTGCATCTTAAATTTGAAACTTTCTCTGCTGTTTATAAAGCTACAAAAGGTATTTATTTATTTAGATGAACCACGGTAATGTTTTATTAACTAAAGACTGAAAATTATCCATTACTGTATTGAAATAGCATGATAAATTAGAAATAAATTTCAAATTAAAAGTCAGCTTAATTAGCTTGAAGGTAAAACTTACAAAAAAGAAACATTAAATATACATTTTCATTTTTACTTATTTTCAAAGATCTTATTATATTAGCCTAAAACACCAAAATCTAGAGTTTTTGAATTGTAAATTATTGGCATCATTAGTAATATCTTTATTTTGTTCATGTAGTATCATTTTATTTAAGACAATATTTAATACTGAGAACCTTAAATCTTTCTTTAATCAAGATAACGATATAACATTTAGCACTGTCATTCGAATTCCCAATATAAACATGCTCAATGCAATTGTGATGATATAAATTTCCAGAATTCTACGACATTGTTTGATAGGATCCATAAATATGATATTTTCTTATTCTACCAAAAGAAAGATCTTTTGATCATCTACTAATCCTTCATTGTTCTTGTTCTTTATTAGTTTATTTAAGAGGAAGTTAAAATCTGAGTGCATCAAGCACTTCCACTATTTAATATTGTATGCGATTTAATTTTAATTTATTTATTCTTTACACTTAACAAATAGACTATAAGGTTAAATTTTATGAATTAAGATCTTACTAAGATGTGTGCGTGTTTTAAAAATACACAATTTCTTATGTTAAACATCCACATCCCACACATATTTGACATTTTAAAGTATGCATTCAACAATTCCAAACTCACTCATACATAGACATCAACAAAACATCTTTTCCTTAATGTGTATAAGGCGTAAATAACCTTGCAAAGTTACGATATTCCTATTACGTACTCGGTTATTTTAAATACATATCTAAGTAAATTATTTAATGCATATCTAAATAAATTTTTTTTTAAAACATGGCAATTATTCCACTTAAATCATAAAAAGACGAATCAAATATCATTCTCATGAAATGTTAAAATATATAAATGAGATCATGTAACTGTCACACACATGGATAATAGCTGAACTAACATGATTAAAAAATCAGCTGCTATGTCTTATTCATTAAAAACAAAAGTATAAAAATAAGTTTCCCTTATGTAATGCCCTACCGTTTCAAAATAAAATAAACTTCGCGCATTAAGCAACATTAAAATGAAGAACAGTGTTTGCTAAAGTAAATAAAAGAGATTGGTTAATTACTCTAAAGTATTAACATATTTACACTTTGTTTCCTCTGTGCATTGGATTTCGAAAACAAATTCCACGGTTTCGTTTAAATTAGTTCTTTTCGATTCAATAATGGCATACCTCCCTTGTATCACGTAAGTTAAAAAATATTATATTTCATCACATTTAATATTATCTACAATCTAATTTTGAATTTTTAATTCATTATCTAAAATTTAATTACAAATTTTCAATATTGTTGAAATATCACTGCTTGTTGAAATTATAGTAAAGTAGTGATAATTCTTTTGTTTTTAGAAAATGTTAAAATAAGTCTCGATTTTTTTAAATTTTAAACGGGAAGTTTGAACATGCTTTGTTAACCAGCTAATATTGGTTTAAAAAGTGTGTTTACACAAGTACGCGGTCAAATTTTGTCTACATTACTAAACGGGCAGCTTAAAAATCTAAGGAATTCTTCCACTGTACACGATGCCACGTTTCTAATTTGTTAATTTAAAATGAGCCTGAGTGAACTTTAAAAATTATCAGGAATTGTGTTCGTCATTTTGATTCTACTCACACATTAAAATTTATCTGTCATTTGCATAACAAAGAATTAAATTGAATTGCGTTTGCATAACAAAGATAAATAAAAAAAAAACTTTCGAACTGAAAACGATTCACGATCATTGTCTACTTTGATAAATTCGCGAAAGACCGATTCTCCCATGAGAAACAATAATATTGCTTACTTAAAGATTTGATAATTTTGGTAAACGTGTTAATATTAAAATAAAATTTAAAATGCGAAACGAATCGTTGATTTCTGATAAAATGAAAAACACTTCATACTTTTGGTTTACAAATGACAACAACTAAACAAAAGAGAAAAAAGACAATTTTGATTTTTAATTTGTCCATCTTCTGCTACATCCTGCTTAAGCACAAGCTTTTCCATTTAATTTCAATAATCGAATATTGTTCTCTTTTTACAGAATTTATGGTTGAAAGGAAAAATTATTAAAGATACTTAGTTTTAAATTTCATTTTTAAAATTTAATCCATTGTTTATAAAGGGATATGCCACATGAGATTCATTCTAAGTTGCGTTAGCGATCAAACTGACTATGTAGGAACGATTAAAAAATAATTTATTTTAAAAATTCAAATTTTTCTTAAAAATTTTGAATTCGATGTAAATTGAGCTTGGGAGGTATTTTCAGATAGACCCTTAAACGAAAGAGTGAGCTAGACACATGTAATCTATGTAGCAGAAAACGTAAAATATCTTCATTTGGAAAGTATGAATTTGAATAGGTCGACTTATGTTACTCTAGAATAATGTGATTTATTTTAACTCAAAAAAACTCGTAGATTTGACGTAGTCTGCTTAAGTTAAAATTGAATGGCACGTAAAGATATGCACCTATTTGGTTCACTCCTTACCAAGTTGATAAATTGTGTAGTTCTAACTTTTCTAATAATTAATGTGGTGTGTAGTTTACATAATAGAAGAACGCGATAGAAGAATAACAGATAGATTCAGATTTTTGGTTTGTAGAAATTAGTATATTACCGAAAATAAGTTATGCAAGGGATCTAATTTATGAAGATGATATTGACTTATAAATCCAATTAGTTATTGATAATGAAGTAAGTAATTTTTTAGTAGATTATATTTTCATGTATGTTTAATAGCATTCCAAGAAAGCCAGTTCCTTTAAAAAATGGATTACATTGACGAAAACAATTAAAGGTAGGAACGTTTATTTTTTTATTTTTTTTATGTGTCAAATATGACATCAGATGATAGTGTTTAATTGTAATTAATTTTTAACTGTAATTAATTTTGAATTAAAATACTTTAAAACAATAGACAAAAACTTGATTGACAATTTGTCAATCAAGATTTTAATGGATTCCACTAGTAGTCTGTTATCCGCAAGACATTGCCTCATAAAAATGTGTATCCACTGTAGTATATGGCGATATTATTTGGTGGTTTTTTTTCAGGAGAGTTTTTTATAAGTTAGAATAGTATGTGGAGGAGATTACTGAATGTTTCAGGGTGGAATGTTCTGAGTTATTTTTTGTTTTGTTTTATTCCTAAATTCATGTTCTTGAGTAAGTAAAATGTGCTTCCCAGTAAATGGCGATAGTTAATTTTCTCGGCCATTCAAACACATCACAGCCACTTAGACTAGTGAAGCAGCCATGTGATTCCCCAAAGAAGTCCAGTCCAGTTTCTTCCAATCATCTGTGTTATACTATGATAATTTTCCTAATGTAAGAAATGTCTTTAAAGATAATTGTTTTATGAAAATGATATCGTTGGAAAAGTAGAATTTGTGATTCAGATTATGATCCTTTGCTTAGTTTAATTATTTAAGAACTCAATGATGTTGTTGAAATATTTTACTCTGTGATTCAGATAATGAAGAAATATTTATTCAACGTAACGATGAAACATTTTATAAATAATATATATTTATGTATCACAAGGAAGATACTATATGAATAACTTTAAATATCCCTGAAACTATGAATAATTTTATAAATAATATATATTTATGTATCACAAGAAAGATACTATATGAATAACTTTCAATATCCCTGAAACTATGAATAACTTTCAACCTGTCTTGAATGATGTGTCTTTAAGAAAAATAATTTCGATATCCACTTTCTGTGTTTCAAAAGAAGTAACATTCGAATTCAGTTAACTTTCATTTCTAAGAATACATTTTGAAATTCTACTCAAAGCAAAAATATTTATTCCTTAGAAGAATAAATTGACTGGGTTACTGATCTCACTATAATGAATATTTTGCTAAAATATTCATTATAGGGAGATCAGTAACTCAGTCGATTTATCATAATTTACTATAATTTCAAGGTTAAAAATGACGTTTTTATTTTTAAACAAAAAAGTAATTTAGCATAAAAACAGTTTATGTGCATTTTGTTCTTTTGTATTCATACTTTAATGGTATTCCTTAAAATAGATTCTAGACTATATGTGAAGTCACATAATACACTTCGCCTACGCAAACAAAATCCACCCTCGCAAAATGTTTATTTCAGAAACACTCCTTCCTCCAATTGAATCTTTTCAATATATTTATCATTTGCTTCTTGAATAATGTTTCTACATTCAGCTATTTTTATATTTTTTACGTTCTTTGTTGAGATTTGTGTCCAAGAGATTTACATTCATGCAAATACAAAGTATTCGGTTGTAAAAGTGGTTTTCAAATCTCTTTTCAATTTTGTTTGCGATTTTTAAGGAATAATAGAATTATCTGTAAGTAGCTTTGATGAGAATGTTCAAGTAAAATAGTAATTGAATAAAATATGAATTATTTTTGTGCTGAAACTTACTTAATAAAAAGAAGAAAATTCAGATGATTTAAGAATGAGCTTAATAACAAAACCAATGAATAAAAACACTGTCCTTCATTAGGAATTATTATTATTATATTGTCATGCCATTTTTTAAAAAATTAATCATAGCAAATAGTGAACTAAAGGTAAATGATTTTTAAATCTTCAATTTTTAATGCAAATAAAGGAGAAAATAATGAAAATTTGCACCTGATAGATTTCTTAAATACTTAATTGAAAAGTCGTAACATGAGAGTTTTTTTACTAAATACTTAAAATTATAAACGATTTTCTTGAAAAAGAGTACATATATTTGTTATTTTTTTATTTCTAATGGAGTAACAATATCTTTAACTGAGCATTAAGGATAATTTAAAACAGAAAACTGAAAATCTTGAAAGATTCTTTAAACAATTTACTTTGATATTCTGGAGATAAAAAACAGTTTTTTATCTGTGCAATATATTTAACTAAATAAATTCCAAACTTCCATTGCAACTTTCAAATATTTAAATTAAGTTCTTGATACTTGATATTAATGACAACTTTTCTTTTGGGATGTTTTTGTTTACTTGGGGTATGGTAGTTTGTGATAATCAAATTGCATTGCAACCTATAAATGCAATCAACAATAATAATATTGTACGAAAAGATAAATTCTTTATTTAAGTAATAAATAAGTAAAGTTCATGGCTGTATACAGACAAGACAACAGTTGACAATCCATAAATTTTTTAAACATACGCAGCAAACCGTACAAAAATTGCATAAATAAGTTGTCATTAATATAATTGAAGACGTATTTTTAAAAAAGCTAAAATTATCATTAAATATCATTGAGCCCTCCAGTTTATATTTTCATTTTAGAGATTACACGCATTTCAAGAAAGGAACAATTGTTTTTATTTTGCGATACAAAAGAAGCGCCTGAATTTCCACTTTTATTTCAGAATACAAAAATCGAAATCATTCGATTGGTCAAAGAAAAAAACTGTTTGAAAGTAATGCAATAAAAACAAAAATTCCAGTGAAATCTGTAATCTTTATATCAAAGAAGTAGAAAACTGAATTTCGAGATTTTTTGGGATAGATTGTCTAGTTATTACGAAGAATCGATAGGTTAGCAGGATAAGTCCTGAAATTTTAGATAAGTTGGCAACCATTATTACATTTATTTCTCAATTCTATATATACAGATTATTTATTAAATTTTGAAATCTAGTCATTTTTCCCTTTATTTGTAACTCGCAAAAGTGATAGATTAATGAAAAATATTCATAAATATGTGTACAAATTAAAGGGAATTGATTGAATGCTGAAAATTCTAATGCGAGTGAAGTTTTACCAGCTAGTTGAAATTGTAAAGTATAAAAAGAATATAATACACATTAAAAAACAAGATTTGATAATTAGATAATGCACTTTTTTTTAATATGAGCCTAATTACAGCAATAATATGACTTCATCAATATATTTAAGTACATATGCACACAACACATTTGCACAAATATATAAGTATATCTGTGAGTGAGCAAGAACAACTGTTCTCAGAGTTTTATGTAAACCGAAAGTTATCAATAAATAATTATATTATTTATGTTTTCATTTATGCATTATACATCATTTAATAATTATCTAAATTGAAAAGTGCATACCTAATGTTAACTTTGTGGGATAATTTATGTGATAACTGCATGTTAGACTATCAGCATTGGCTAACATAATATACATAGTATAAAATTTGAAAAAAATTGATATTAGTATTATATTAAACTATATATTAAAAACATAGATATATTAGTAAATTTCACAACAACTGAAGATTGTTTCTAGGGATGTCATTACAAGATCGATCAATATCCATTCATTTCTTTCAAATATTAAACTGTATGATAAGGAAACAAACACAACCATCAACCTCTTATAATTCTGACATTCAAATCGTGACTAGACATATACATTATAAATTGATAGCTTTTTAATGTATCAAGAATTGGGAAACCACAACTTGTTTTTGTCTACTATTATTTTAATACATTTACTGTTATTTTGTATACTCAAGGAAAACAAAGAAAAACTAATAATCAAATTTACACAAAATCTAAAAATCACAAAGCAATTTTAATCATAAAGAAGTTTAATTAAATAATTTTTCTTAAATTTATACATTTTTAATTAATACAATAAAAGAGGAAAATCAAAGTTTTTTCAAATGTTAGTAAACATTACATTAATAATCTTGCATGAGAACAAATTCCTTTCATAAATATAAACTAAAAGCTTATTCAGATATACGTATAAATTTAAAATTCCATTTCCTGATGTAATATATATACCTTGAGTAAATAACGAAAGTAAATATATGCTTTTTTGCAATTAGCAAAAAATTGGATTAAAACTTAAAGGATTACAAAGTCTATTATATAGATTATGGCTTCATCAAATGAATATTTAAATGTGTCCTAAATACGAACTATATTAATTAAAGCCAGATTCTGATTAAATGCATATTATGCTAAAATATTCATCAACTATTATTTATTCAGTATATAAATGTTATGGTTATAAGAGTTAAGAAAATATTCAATTTTTCTTTCAAGTAAACCAAATAATACGATCGAAAATTTTAATGAAAAATATTTAAATGAACCTTCCGATACTCTGTGCCTTGGGATGGAATTGAAAAAAAACTTTCTAGTTAAGATAATAATTAAATTCTTGATAGCTCAAAAATATTCCAAAAATAATACAATAAGTGGAAAATAATAAACAGTGAACAATATTTAGCCAAAAATAATTACAGGTATTAAAATAAAAAAAACATTATAATCATGGGTTGAAACCATTCATTTTAAAACTTATGCAATCCCAAATATTTAATGTAAAAAAATTGCAGTTTTAGTCATTTTAAAAATTACTTTCGAATTTAGATATTAAATCATTTTAATTTTTTTTAAATCTTATCTTCCAGACAGCAAGATAGGCACCTCTGAAATATAGAAACGAAATTTTTTAGCTACTTCGCAAAGTCCCTTGATTCCCTTTTTTGAGGGATCTTCAACTTTTTCTCCTCTTGCAGTTCGGTCGATGAAGGACAAGAGATCTCCTTTCTAAAAATAGAAACTTTCTACTCTTTCACCATCCGAAAAGGAAGCTCAAGAGCAATCGACAGAGGAACCTTTCTCCCTCATTTAAGAGTATCCCGTTTCCAGGAGATGAAGAGTAATATCGAATTCATCCGGATATCAAAAGAAAAAGGAGATATTAGTCATGTTTATTCGAAGGAACATGTTTATTCGAAGTTTCTATTGTTGTGTAAAATATAGCGAAAAATAGTTTCGTTTGAATAGCGAAAACAGATTGAAAGATTGAGAATTGTGAATAAGTTATCATCTGAATAAAAAAAAATCGATTTCAATATGTAAGAAATTGAAAGTTGAATTAAACAATCAAGAAAAGTATTCTTTTGTGTTTTTATGTTTATGGAATACTTATTTTTTTGTAGTATTCTTTCTTTCTTCTTAATTTGCTTTTTCAGCATTTTTTATTGGAAATCTGTAAATAATATAGATTGATATTATTAATTATTAAACATATATTTTATTTACTACAATTTTATTTTAAAAATTTTCTTTAGCAAAATGTTATTCAATGCTTAGAATTCTATGTCGAACAAACACTTATGATATATAAATATATTTAAATATATAAAATTTGAGAGCAAAGCAATAAAGAAGAAACTTAGTTCATACAGATGACAAACAGAATTATTAGTGAAGTGGAAATATTTTTTTATTATTTAATTTATCGTGATTCTTAAATACTTTGATAATTTTTTCGTTTTCATAAATGTAATAAACAATGCAAAAAAGAAAATTCATATCGCTGTAAATTTTATCAGTCAGGTTTACTGAAAAGATTTTTCTTAAGTGTACTATTTGCACTTTCTAGAAGAGCTTTTCTACAAGAATAAGGTATATTCATCATTGAAATGAAAATATCTTGAAATTGCTCAAGCACAAACCTGACACAAAAAATATACAAAGATAAAATACGATTTTCATCTTCTTTATTTTCAACGATGACTTGATTTGAAACGTACTGCATTTCAATTTGAAAATTATTTTACTATACTGAAACCTAAGTTGTTTGGGAAACTTAGTAGAAAAATAAAATAATACTATCACATTTGTTAATTAAGTAACAATATTCAATTTCATGTATTTAAAAGATGAAAAGTTGTGAATAAAATTTTACTTTTGTATAAATTTAGTATAAAAATTTATAATTTTAAAGAATCGTGAAATTTATCATCTCATGCAAGTTTTATCATTTGAAAATTAATTTGAATTAAATGTTTATTTAAACCTCTCTGTATAAGTTTATAAATGATTTTATATTATTCTGATTACTATAAAAACATTTTATTCCTTTTATAAACTAATATGAATGTTAGATTTGCTTGTGTTGAAATGAAATTTTGAATATTACTTTTTAATAACGCATTATTATGTTTCTTCTTTCTGCAGTTTAAGCTTCTGATAACAAAATTAATAGAAATGATTATTATTAGAGTTCTGTCTCTGTATCATTCTTTCGTATATAAAGAGATTCGAATCTATTTTCTGTGTTCTTATTAAAATATTATCCATTTTAAGGCAGGAAAAGGTAATCTTGATATCCTTTTGATTTAAGAGAGGTAATCTTGATTTTTGGTTAATTAGTAGTATACATAATACTACTAATTAACAAAAAATTTGCATCTAATGATCAAAATAAGAAATGATTAAAGAAACTATCACTGGATAATTAAATTGAAAAAATTCCTCAAATCTTCCTATTGATAATAAAGCATGAAATGTTTTCCATAAAATTACTTATAGTGATTATACAGCTATAAATTAAGACCTAATATCATTTAAAATAAAATTTACTTTTAATCAGGAATAATACAATGTCTATCCGTTTTTTCGTTAGGGACTTGAAGTCAAACTTATGGCATAGATAAAGAGGCACTGATAAACCATATAGGAAATAGAAACTTATGTTGAATACTGTTTCACAACCTTTATCCTCTAATGTGAGTCACTCACATTAGATATAATGTAAGTGACTCACTTTAAAATATCATTTACATTACATCCTAGTGCGAATGAAAGTGATTACTTTCACTTCATTACCATTTTTTTATCATCAATTAATTTTAATTTAAATCGTTACATTGATCATTTGTTTTTAAAAATAGTTAAGAAACACGACAGGTAACAATATTCATTTGAAATATTTATGCATAAATATTATTTATTCATGTTACATAATAATTAACTATACATATTTAAAGAAAATCTTTAACTAATAATGCTTAACTAAAGATATTGTAAATTTGAATTCTTTGAATACATGTCATCCAAAAAAATAACTTACAAAATCAAGAACGAAATCATTAAGTCATCCGAAAAAATTACTTAATGATTTCGTTCCTTATCATCTTTTCGAATTACATAATTAATCTTCACAATTTTATTTGCTAACATAATTTCTTAATTAGCACTAACTGTCTTGATAAAAATATTTTTACAATAACATCACCTTCCAGTGTAAGAATAATTATATATTGTAATGAAATTTAAATTAGTTGAATTCCTCTTTCTGCCAGAATATATTTATTCATGAAGTATGTATTTCTCTAAGCTAATATTTAAGAGTCTTTGTTACATAAACTGAGGAGAAATTTCATATTCTATGAATAAATTTACTGACTTTTAATGTGAATAAATTCTGCATGAATTTCAAAGAATAAGCAAATATTTCGTGATATTGTGATTTAAAGTCAGTTTTCCAATCAAAAAATAGTTATCGTTAAATCGAAGTGGTATATAAAAGAATCTATAAAAATTTATTTTCAGATGGGTTAGTAGTTGAGAAGAAAATTTTGTTTAAAATTTATGATTGCATAATAACTTATGTTTTTATGGGAGTAACACACATTTTGTTAAATCTATTACAAAGATATAAATGAAAATTAAATTATTTAGTTTATCTTTGACGTTAAATATGCTTGATAAACACTAATTAATTTTAACTAAATATAGAAATACGAGATTATTTAAAAGTAATATTTATATATATTTGTTTTGTTTTAGGTCTCGTTATGTTACATGAGTATTTCACTTTGAGATTTTAAGTGTTAAAAAACAGTCTCTTTTTCTTATTCGAGAGAATAAATATCATTAAATAGGAAATAATTTGGAGATTTAATGTATAGTTTGTTCTTAATCAACAAAACAACCATTCCAAAAATCTCAATATAAAAACATTCAGCGTCATATTCATTTTACTCAATTAAGGCATTCAATTTACTCCAAATGAACATTTTAAATCATATATCAGAAATAAAAAAGAATTACTTTTAATAAAAAATGATTTGTAACTTACAAAATAACTTGGTAAATCATGGTCGTATGATTCACAGTAAACTTGTGTGGATGGCGACATTTTTAGAATGTGAAAACAAAACAAAAATTAAAGGTTTAGAAATATACTTGATATAAATATGTTCAACTCTAAACTTCCTTGGGTTTTCCTCATCTACATATTATTTAGTACCATTCATATAAACATCAATTCTTTACAGAAGATTAGAAAATCAAAAGCTAGAATCCTTATGATGCTTAGTTTAACTTGCTTAACATTTATATAGCCCGGTAAGATATACAGAAATGAAAATGAGGAACCAATGTACCATATCTTTTTTTTGTTTCATAACAACATTATATCATAACACTAATTAAGTAAAATTATTATCAATTGCATTTTGCAAATATTTATATATAGGTTTTGCATATAATTAACTGGAAAAATAGTTAAAAATACAATGAATCAACTTAAAAAATGATCAAATAAGGAGAAGAAAAAACACTTTTAACACTTATTAAAAAGATTCAACTTCTCCGTTGACAGTTTATTTTTATACTTCTTCAATATTATAGTTGGAAATTTTTAGACATGTCATAATTGCCAAAAAAAGATGGTTCATCAAGGTGACTATGTATTGCAATGCCAATGTATAGTGATAATGTATAATGATGTAAGTTAAGAAATTATCGCCAAAAATTAAAATCCCATAGATCAGGAATTGAGAACATCTATTTTTAGATTAATAAAGGAGGCTTTTTTTTCTAAGTGAATTTTAACGACAGCTTCATTTTATTATTCATATTTTCTATATTTCCATTGATTTTATTTCGATACTAAAGTACAAACTTTACTAATACGTAATATGAAAGAAAAGTTATAATATTTTTGTATTTTATATATATTTATACGTATATATATTTATTTATATGAAGAGATAAGTAAGAGAGATAATAGAGGAATACACTGATAGACCTTAAACATTCTGTAACAAAACTTTGGGATATTGTAGTTTTTTAGACTTGAAATCTTGGGAATAATTTATTTCATTTATACGATTTCATAATTTCATTAATTAAAACAAGTTTTAATTAATCAGCGTTGTTAAATTTATTCCTCAAAATGTAAATAATGTAGGATGGCTGATTGTCGCTTCTATTTATTCTTCCTATTCAGAAACAGGCAGCGACATCTAGTCTGACAAAAAAACGTTGCAATCCCCAAATATTGTGAAAAAAAAGTGACTGAAACAAGGAATAATTTTTTTTAATCTACTAAAAATATTTTCGAAACTAAATTATTTTCCCAAGTATTCTCAGAAATTTAATAAAATTCTATTTCAGAGCTTATTAAATCTAGTAAATGTATTTAATGTTATAACTTCATAACAAAATATAATGCTGGTTAGTCACAATTATTATAATATTTCTTCCATTTGGAGAAATTAAATTTTAATATTCGTAAAATTTAATATTTTATTATTTATGGTGTCTGAAACAATTTCTAGTCAATTATTCTTTTTTTTCCAATAACTGTATTTATTTTCAAGTGAACAAATCCTTTAAGCTTCATAAATATTTGTCTGCTAATTCAAGAATGAAATTCAAAGTCATGTAAATATTTGAATTTAGCTGAATTATATGAAGTGCAAATCCTATAGCAATTTTAACTCTTTTAATGCTTATGCATATTTTTTTTATTTTTACGTAGTGGTATTTCAATGCAAATAATTTTGACAACATTTTATAATTTATTAGTATAGAAAGGTACCTTTAAATTGTCAATATAATTGCTTAGAAGATGTAAGGATTAGAAACAATTTCTAAAAAATTCGGTATACACAAACTATATTAATCCAAGGTAAATTATTTTTCTAATCTAACAAGGAATAAACAATTTTTAATCTAGGATGAATCTACTAATTACTGTTTAAGCAAGAATTACTTTCATTTCGTTAAAATTAAATTAACTGTCATAAAAATAATTTTAGTAAATTTTTAAATTATAAAATCTGTTTCTTATAATAAAGAATTTAAAAAATAAAATG
>JAPDSC010058376.1:304220-321985 GCA_026290005.1 Latrodectus geometricus
AAAAAAGTTCTTCTATCTAAAGTAATAACAAGTATTTTAATAGTACTAATAACAAGTAAATTGGAAAAATAATTTCACAATAAATATTATTTTTTGTTATTGAAAGTAATTTTTTTGAAATTTATAAATATTTTAGGATTAAAAATTATTAAATACAATGTAGTTTTATAATGTGCACCAAATTATTAATATCTATCAAGTATTGGACAATTGCTGCGAATAAAAATAATTTCAAAAGTTCTTTTGGTAAATGAATTGTACGTTATTCTTAACGATGATGTTTAATTTTTCCAAGTATATTAAAAATCAGTAATTGCTACTTATAATTTCCATCAACTAATCACATTATCTTTATTTCATTTAATTAAAACACTTTATCGTTTTCATATTCTTAAAATATCTAAATCATATTAAGTGTATTTTTAAAACAATATTAAAACGCATATAATTAGTAAAGCTTTAATGTGCAGAAAAAGTGATTTTATATCTATCGAAAAATGTTTTTACTCATACTCTTAAGTTTATTAATTTCTTACATTTTTATTTTCAAATTTTCCATTAGTTGAGTCATTTTTAATTATACTATGAATTTATTGGAATAAAAAAGTTAAGAAAACATAATCTGCTATTACAGAAAGTAAATTAAAATACTTTTATGAAAGATTTGTATTGTAATTAACATTTTCATTAAAATAAGCTTTTAACAGTTTTTTATGGATTAAGAGTTTTGCTCAAATTGTATAAAGTCATTTTCAAACATATTTTATTTTCCTTTTTTATTTTTAGAAATTTTAAATAGATTCAAACTGTTACTTTATTGAATCAAGGCTATGTGATTATAGCAACATTTGTGTTCAGATCCTTTTTATCCAAAATTTAAAACAACAGTCTCAGTTTGACTTATTATTTTTTTATTATAACAATCCATTATTTCATACTGCATAAATAACATAAGTTATTCCATTATTTTGAATTATGACTATGAGATGACATTAATTCTAGTGTCATCTCTTAAGACCCTGCTTTTCTAAGATGTACAAAGTACTCGAGTCAAGTCAACTTGCTACTTCTTATTATAAAAACATGCGATCAATACAGATCAGATTTTGGTGTTGAAAGCATGGGTTTGTTCCCTTAATGAGACAAATAATGAAGCCATTATCTTGACTACCAAGCAATGATTAGAAAAGTACATTTTCTTTCCTTTTCAATAATTTATACAGTCAAAAATCTTGGTTGGAAAATAGAATCCAACCATGATTTCCAACCAAGAATCACAGTAGAGAACATCGATATATTAGATACTGAATTGAAACGCTATTTTTATTGGAAGAATCAATGCCATATCACTCTTTTTTATTTTTTTTTTATCAAACCAACAAGTTCTGTCCGTGTTTTGATGAATCTTTACAGGAGTTCTAAAAGCAACTGTCTCTTTGTTAGTTTTACAATATATTATTTTAATTATCTTCATAATATAATTAATAGACATATATTTCGTAATTAAGGAGGGTTACAAAGAAAAAAAGTGAGGTATAAATAATAAGCGTTTTGATAAAAGAAATAAGATCTTATAATAATTCTCTTTCTTTTAGTGTAAATTTTTTCATTTGTTGTGTGGCAACGAGAAGAGAGGGCAAAACTTTGACATGGATAGAAATACAAAGTGATTTCAAGAACTGAATAAATCATCTCAATAACGTAAATAATTTCATCTTTCACAAAATGATGTCCCAATTAAATAAAAAGATTTTCAAGGATAATTAAAGGAGGGAAAACTTAAAAAACAGAAATAACAATTATTCAATGTATTGTTTGCTGCAATTCAAACTCTGGGAGTTTTATTTCAGTTGTCAGTTATCTTACAACAAATTTTAATTTACTATCATATTGTAATTTTTCATTTATAATTGAGTTTTTTCTGTTTTTAAAATTTATTAATTTATTTTCGTATTAAGATTTTTATTAAATTTAATTCTTTCGACTTCAACTCTCATTTGAGTTTTAAAGTGAATAACGTTTTTGCTATTTGTTGTTTATTTTGACATTTTCATTGTAATTCAGAGGAAAAAATTAATTTTTTAAGGTGAAACTAGTAGATTTTTATAAATGCTTAGGTGAACCTCATTTCTGTGTTTTTATTCAATGGTACTTCAGTTATTTTTTACTTTGATTCTTGATGTAAAAAAAAATTAAAAAAAATTTTGCTGTAAAAAAAAGTTTCCTCGCACCTAAAGAGCTCTTTCTGTTTTTTTTAAACAAATTTGCATGGTTCAATTAATTACCTGTTTTATAATATTTAATTAGAATTTTTTGTGAACATTCAGAAAAATTTAAAAGCAAAATAAAAAGCAGAGACAGTGTCTAAGGTATTATTGTCTTCTATGCATTTAGAAGAACTTTTATTAAACAAAGAAAGAATTCATGCATTATTTAAAGATTGAAAAAATAAATGATATAACCCAGTTGAATTTTCCAGATAGAGACAATCCGGTCTTACAAAATACTACAAAAGACAGATTTAAAATAATATGGTAAAAGTTCTAACCACACACACACACACATTTTATAACAGATAAATGTAAAGAAATTCAATCAGTTTAAATAGTAAAAATAATTAATAAGCAAAATAAACTCTTTGGACTCTTCTTAATATATTCTGCATAGATAAATTCAGATTAAATGATAGTAATTAAATCCAAAATTTTAGCAAGTTTGTTGAAGAAAACAGGGCTGAAAATTATTAAAAACTTTAGTCTTTAGTTTGATACAAATTTTCAAGTAATTAAGCAAATTAAAATTAAGATTTTATTTTTAGAACATGAAATTGTAACTATATAACCATTTTAGGACAGGATACGCGTATTAATAGTTATGAAAAACTTTTGGAATTTCCTTAAATCACGCAAGATTTAAAATAACATTTTTAAAGCATTAAAATAACACAAATAAGGTTCTTTAACTGGAATTTACTGAGTAATATATCATTACTCTGCACAATACATGGAGCCACGGAATATATAAAATAAAAATCAGGTTAACAGTAGTAATTGCTCAATTCATAAAGTAACTTAATATGCAAAAAAGATTGAAAGCGACCATTAAACAAAAAAGAAAAGTGAGAAAATTAACTAAGCCAAATCACAATCCTAGTTCTATTCAGACACTCCAAATTAAGCTTTAAACATTATTTTTCTTTTAAAACGTGATTTTCAAATGTAGGACACAAATCACTCGGTAACAAATTATCTTCTGATAAACATTCAAACTTCAAAAGCAGAAACATTCTAATTCTAAGAGAATTTAAAATAATTATTACAGCTATTTTTTCATGCATAAAATAACTTTATAAAATAAGGAAATATAATAAACTATCTCTTGAATTCAATAACAGTTACTTCATTTGTCACAAAATTTAACAGAAATGATTATGAATAACAATCTTCTTCAATCACAAAATTGCATGAAATAAGATATCACTCAGATGTAAATGCTAAAAATGAAAATCACATGATCTTAAAATTTAAAACAAATAATCATGCACGTCATGCTCACTGCCATAGAATATAAATCAAACTTAAAATTACACCTAATGAAAAAGAAGCAAATAGCTTGCGTTGGATGTATGAATATTTATATTGCAGAATCAACTTGTGATTTGGTTATCAAGTTATTATCCCAGACATGAATGTCGTTATAAGTGATGACTTGTTTTGCGTGTCACAATGCGAAATTAATGAAATTTGAAAAACTTACAGGAGTTTCATTATTTTAAAATACAAAAATGAATTTTAAGCAAAAAATTGAATAATTTTTACAAAAAGAAAAAAAAAAGCATGAAAATCTTCCAAAATTAAAAAGAAAGTTTTCAAAAATGTACTTTTAGATTTCCTATTCAAATAAAAAATGTCAAAAATTTTAAAAAAATAAGTGCTTGCAATTCATCAACTAATTAGTCATATAATAAATGCAGCGAAGCATTGATTAAAAAAAACTTTAAAAAGAGATTTTTTCCATTTTCAATTGTTGGGATAATAAACTAACAATGACAAAAAAAACTAGTTTTTAGATAACAGTTTAAATAGACTTATTCTCACAAGTTTTATTTGCACAATTTAAATGTAAAGAACTACATATGAAAATAAATTTTTTAGAGAAAAACTTAATAATTTGATACAGTATTTGTATAAGAAATCTACTAGGAATCACTTACTAATGGGAAATTAAAAGTCTGATC
Organism: Latrodectus geometricus; assembly: GCA_026290005.1. Lineage (NCBI taxonomy): Eukaryota > Metazoa > Arthropoda > Arachnida > Araneae > Theridiidae > Latrodectus > Latrodectus geometricus. Next base: position 308,458 of record JAPDSC010058376.1, read on the forward strand.
AAAATATGCTTTTGAATAAGATAGCAATAAATACAAATGTGATAGAGCGAGAAAAGTTCTTATTAATCACCCAAATTGACCACCCAAATTGCTACAGTAAGAAAGGCAAGAAATATCATATTTGTAGATAATATGTTAAACATCCATCAAATGATTAAATTTATAGACTTCTGTGAAGGGTGGTTCCTGCCAAAATCAATTGCCAGATTAGCCGCCATTGTTGGAGATCACCACTGCTAAACACCTCGGCATTGGTTGAAAGGGACTGTGGATGGGTTCTTGGGGTACAGAAAACAAAGCACCTTTCACACGTTGCCAAAGTTGATCAGGTGTGGCAGCTGGGGATATAATTTGGGACAATCGTTGAGCAAACATGGACCACATGTTTTCTATCGGGGAAAGAAAGCCGGCCAGAGAAGCAGTTCAATCTGGCGATTGACGAAGAGCTTTTGGAAAATGCGTGCTACGTGTGGTCACGCATAATCCTGTTGAAATATTTCTGTGGACAAGTCCTAAAGGCAAGGAAGGACAACTGGCTCCAACACTTCGGAGATATAGTGCTGGCAGTTAAAAGTATCGGCAATGAGAACTAGAGGAATGCGAGAGTTATATCCAATACCGCCCCATTCCATAATGTTCGTTGCTGGACCAGTGTGGCGGTGCATAACGCAGCTGTTCAGCATTCTCTTTCTACGGTATGGTGTCTCCAGACTCGATTGCGACCATCATGGTGTTGCCGACGTGGGATTCGTCAGTAAAGACAATTTCATTCCCTTCTGCCATCCACATCCTTCTTTCATCGCACCATTGGCTGCAAAGAGGTCTTGGGACAGGCTATTCAGCTGTAAACGGCGTCGAATGGTACGCACAGACACTAGATGATGTGTTACAGGCTGAATGCGCTGTGCTATAGTTTGTGATGGGGTTGAGCAATCCTTCACTGCCATACGCACAATTTGTCTATCATCACTTGATGTAGTGCACTGAGGTGGATGCGATCGAACACGTCGGTCCGTCCTACCCTCTGGCATCCAACTATAACATATCCACATTACAGTTGTTTAGTATGGTTCAACATGACTTCCGATTTCTCTGAAAGATAACTCACAATCTCAGTAGGCCACTATCCTTCCTCTACCAAACTTGGATACTAGATAAAAAATGATCGCATTTTTCTTGAAATCGTTGAAATCTCTAAGCTTTAAATGGCCCCTTGAAGTGGCACAGACGTGCGTGATGTGTATCTGCGTTGAAATTCTAATCATTCGCATATCTCCCTTCCGCTAATGTATGTTGTAAATTTCATGTTATTTGTATGCTCCCTTCAGGGTGTTGTATTTACGGTGGTCAGCTGTGTACATATTTATTTTTTCCAGTTGAGTGACTTTTGGATGTCACAGGAAAAAAAGTCGAGAGGAAGAAGACTTCTTAAAAGGAATATACGAATAAATTTAATCGATTACAGAAAATTCCCTCGAATTCAATGTTCTAGTTTAAATTGGCCCACATTATTTTCCAGGGAATCATCGGACAGTTATTAAAATTCTAAAGCTAGTTTTTGATTATAAGAATGAAATTTGACTGGCACTTATCTACGATTTTGTACATCTTTTTGCTTCCCAGTGTCCTTGAAAATGAAGAAAATATTTCTGCATTTTTAATTCAAGAAAATAGACCAAAATTATGGAAATACCAAGTCAGAATTGATTCTAAAAGGAATAAAATAGTATACAAGAAAAAGGATGCATTATAACCAAAATTATTTGAAATAACTGAAGACATATCTAACAGTGTCGTTAAAGCTCATAAATTAAATTACCAAATTTCAAAGTAACAAGAAAATACATATTTATTTTAGCTGATATCCAAATGGTTACTAATTACAATTATAAGGGCCAGAATTTTACACTACATCTACATCATTTAGGGAATTCTCCATAAGCCAGAGTGTCCTAGAGAGTACAAAAATTTTAACATGTTATTTTAAAGAGATCATCTGCTTAAAAAGAAACAAATAGAAGTTATTTTCAAGGTTTCTGTTTTGAAAATTTACCTTGAAACTTGATGGCAAAAATTATTTTGTCAACAAAACACGCATGCTGTTTCTGTACAAGCTTTTGTAAATGATTTTTGTATAATAATAGCAGGAAATCTCAGACATTAGAAGATCAAACTCATTGTTTTACGGCAATGTCCAAAGTAAGCATAAAATTTCTCTTTAACTTTAAAAAATAAAAGTAAAATTTCATCTTTGAAACACTTGCAGAAACAGATGCAGAAAAAAATGAATTACATGTTATATACAAATTATTATTTTTAAAATCATTCAATGATCATATACAACAATTTCAATTTAATACTTTTTTAAAATTTTCAAATTCTTATATTTTTTTAGTTTTTTTGAATCTACGCAATAAATGGCAGAATTCGTAACATTACGTAAAACTGTCATTTTTTCCTTCTATGTAATGATTTTATATGCAATTTGGATCACTCATATATAACTATAGAATATATTTAATGGATTTTTTTTGTTTGTTGGATAAAAGTACTGGAATCATAAAAAACATTTAAATTTATGACTTATTAATTAATTAATTAAAATATATTTTCATAACAGTCACTCGAGAAAATTACTCAAAACTCTGTTTTTTTAATGCAGACTTTTAAAAAAAGAACATTCTGGTTCCTTTTCTATTAAATATAAATGAGAGAAAAACGTAATATAATCCTTCTACCAAAGTCTGGCGTCTTTTGAAGTCAGCAATCTCATTAGAACAATGGAATTTTCTTTTTTAAAAAATGCAGTGCAGTTTCGAAATTTTAATAATCTTTTAAAATCATTTGAGACACACAAGAAATTAAACTTACTTCCCGCAAGAAATTACGTTTATTTCTTTATTTTTTTTTTATCTTTTTGAGTTGATAATGAATGAAAACTCTAAGCCATTTTATTAAAACACACGCTAATGTCAATTGCTGCATGAAATAATGAATATTTTTCTTTATTTTTGAAAGGAAATGAAATAATTAGAAATATATTTGCCCAATCTTGTAATATAGTGGCACAAAATATTGAAAAGTATTTGATAAAGATTTTATTAAACGATATATAATAAAGATTTAATTATATTATATATAATTATATATATAATATTTTATATAATTATATATATAATTTAATTATATAATATTATATTTAATAAAGATTTAATCAGAGTTTTATTTTGACTACATATTATTTAAAAAAAATGTTTTTTTTACGAATTGTAAAATTTTGTAGAAAGATTTATTTTTAAAGTGATTTCTGTTAAAATGATTTGTTTCATCAAAATTCTTGATTATATGAATTCATGATCATATTCATTTACATTTCAGTAATCATTTATCAATTCGAAATTGTGCAGCATCATGATCTTTATTAAATTTTAAGTATTTCAAGAGTAAGGAATGTCTTTCGTCGAAAAGTAATAACAAAAATTTCTAATAATTTTAAGTATTTTAAGTACGCTTGATGAGTTTTACATCATAATTTCCTACACTGTGGGCGTAGCGAAATCGGAAACGTTCTAGCAAACAGAAAAGTGCTGGAAAATAAAAAAATAGCTTAAATATTTTGAAATAATATTCATTCAATTCACTAGCTTTTCAAATTTCTATTAAATTAAATATTGTGTTAATAAAATATATTATTTTATTGTTTTTGTTAAATGTTGAATTACTCGAATAAATGTTGGTTTTAAACCTCAAATTGGAGAATATACAATCCTTTGACCTTCATTTGCAATTTTTTCATTGAAGTAAGGAATAAAAATTTAAAAATGTCTAAACAAAAGAATTTCATTTACCTTTAAATAACCCAAGAAAAAGATTCTAATTGAAAGGAATTACGTCAGAAATTCGAACTGAGTCTTTTTGGCATTTGTAACAATGTCAGAACATTTTGCCAAGTTATTAAGTTTTAAATTTATTTACAATTTAATTATAATCTTAATACTTCTCAAGATATTTTATTACTGAATAAAATTTTTAGTAAGTATACTTTAATGCACTAAATGTCGAAGACAATAAACCATTTATAGATATTTTATTTTACTATTTTGGAAATTAAGTAAACAATTAATTACGGTCTAGTAAGCAATTTTTCCCAAATAGCTTTCCAATGATTTTGTTGTTCAATAAAATAACTAGTAAATAAATATTTTTGTTAAATATATAAAAAGGAAAAATATTCGATTTTTTAAAATTTATATCTAGAGAAAAATAACAATTTAGTAGAAAACGCGGATTTTGTAGGGTAGGTTAGATTGGTATAATTATGTTTCTTTTGAAGTATAAAATGGTTTGTCAAGTATCTTTTTGTGTTATCGAAGATAATAATTTCCTTCAGTTTTTAAATTTTTTTTTGAGAAAAGCAAAACTTAATGAAAAACTGTTTTGGTGACACACGTTAATATAGTAACTGCAGTTAAAATGATTAATATTTTTTGTGTTGGATAATGTAGGAAAGATATCGCATTGATCAATTATCTTTAACTTACTTCTAAAAGAAGCAACAATTTAGAAGAATATAATTTTGTTTAGATATATTACTGATAGATTTATTTCAACTGATGTACATATAATTGATGAAAAACAACTACTGATGTACAAATAATTTTGATGTTAAAGAAAAGAAACTATTTATTGTTTTTTTAAAATTTGCTTTAAAAAGAAAGTAAAAGAGTTTAGTAATAAAAAGGTTTTGGTAAGGTATTTTGTCAGTGGTATAGGCTTTTTGAATTTGATGTTGGATCAAAGAAATCCATCAATTATTTATAGTTCTACAAGAGAAAAGTTAGGTTAGTACAAAACGGTTTTGTCGAGATATGGTACCAACCATTTCTTTGCAGAATAAAATAGCTCCTAAAAATGTGATTGTTTTAGATTTTAACCAAAGGAAATCACTTTGATATTTTAGTTTACTCTTACAGGAAAATAATAATTAAGAAATAAATGTCTTCGATAAGATAATTTAATCTTGAATGAGAAATGAAAACATTTAAATGTCATTAAATGATTAAATTTGCAGATGTAATTACAAATGTTAAACCCGATTTATACTATTTTGTAAAAAATTTCATAAATATATTATATGTAATTAATATATAATGGATTTTATAAAAAGTTTGAAGAAAAGAAAATGTACTTAATTATAAACTTTTTTAGTTTTATTATAACAATTAAATTTCCTTTTTTCAAAAGAAAATACTCAGTTTTGCTGTTCTAATTATTACTTCCAGTTATTTGAGATAAATGTGAAATCAAATTTGCTTTTTTCAGGAAATTACTTCTTTAGTTTCTTACTTTTCTTTTCTTTACTTTTCTGCTAATGAATGAAAATTTTAAACCATTTTACTGAGTAATATTGATTGCTTAGAAAATACATAAAAGGAGGTTGTCTTAACTACATATAGAATTTTTGTGAAGTGAAGTAAAAAAAAAATAGTATTTTATTTTCCCCATTTGTTTAGCTATGCAAGTTTAGCTGTTGGGCATAAAATTTGAATAAAATTAAATAGATAAATGATATTATTTGAATGTGTAAATTAATTGAAATTTTTTCCTTGCTTGAAATTATTTCTATAGTTTTCCTTATCTATTAATGAATCTTTTAATTTCTATTAATTTCTATTCAATCTATTAATTTCTTTAAAAGATTCTTAAAAAGAAGTTTCTTCCTCTGCACATAGAATACCGTTTGATGTTTAATAATTATGAAAAAAAATATTAAAAAAATTTAATTGAAAAGTGATTATTTGAATGTGTACAAACATATTTGCTAATTTTGCATGCCTGAAATTTCGCAACTGTTATAGAACGAGGCACGGATTTTGAATTTTTGCCTTTTTCGATTTGCTTAAGGATGATTGAGTATTTTCAGATTTTTTCCATACCACTTAAAAATCTTTTTCTACGCATAAGTTTCTTCGAAAGCAATATGTATCGATTGTTATGTCTTACAACGGCATTCAGCTATTAAGCTTTCCAGTATACTGTTTCAATATGTGCTGCTTTTTATTTATCAATAATATTATCTCCAAAATAATTATTATGTAAAGATTTATCCATTAAATCAAATTTTTATAGATAATTAATAAATTTTGCTAATTGTTTTAAGAGTTTCCTGCACAATTCCCAAAAACTTTTAAGGGAAATTTCATTTTTAATTTACATTTATGTGGCGATGAAGATACATTACAATGAAGTAATACATTTTTAATGTTATATATATATATATATATATATATATATATATATATATATATATATTAGATGCTTGCCATAAAACCAAGAATAAAGTAAGAAAAAATAATTATGATACTAAAAAAATATTTTATAATAAATCGTCTTATTTTTTTAATGAAATAATTTTTCCCAGATGGCGTGCAATTAATTTTGATTTAATTAAATTTTAAAATTGTAACCATTTATTTTCAAAATGTATTTGAATTAAGAAACCAAAACTCAAAATAATATCAACATCATTAGTGAATTAGCCGCCCGACCTGTCTAGTGGTTAGCGTAACTGACTACGGATGTGGAGAACCTGGGTTGGAATCCCGGCTCGGACATGGATGTACTTTTCAGCCATGCCCGGACTATGTTTTTCTTGTCCTTTTCTATGATGAGGGATGAATGTGGCCCACCCTAAAAACGAGTTTATGGTGATGTGACGAGTGTATTGCTACTCGCCTCCGTGATTTGGTTCACAGGTGCCCACCGGGTAACAATAAATGAGTAGCAGTTTCAGGCCTTGTTGTGGCTAAAAAAGGTTAATCACCCAAGTGACCTCCATTGGAAAAAAATTAGTGAATTTTGATTAATATAGTGTTTTTATCAATAAAGCAATCAGAAATTGAATGAAACTAGTTCTAATCATACAATTTATGGCTATTTTCAAATTACGCCAATATTTTAAAATTTTTAAGTGTTAATATTTCTTAAATTTCTACATAATCCTATAAGGCGTGTAAGAATTTATTGAATAATTTTAAAATTCATAATTTACTAAAATACTGTTGTATTCTTGTGGTGACATTGAAACCAGAATTTTTGTTTGTTGAAAATTTTCGATTAACTTACAGAATGCAATGTAATAACGCTTTGAAAGGTTTCCTTCAATATTTTGCTTTCTTTAAGAAAGATAGTGTTATTATTTCGCAAAGCAAATTTGGTAATTCAAGAATGAAATGAATCTCTATTGATAATCTATACAAGAAGGAAAATTAACTAACAACAGAGAATGCAATTTTTGTATGGATTCGTTGTTTTAATCATTCTTATATTAGTAGTTGCTAAATATACGGTTTATGTATATTCAGAATACGTTTCAGTTATCATTCTAAGGTCATTTTTTGCTCAAAAGTTTTGATTCTTTATTGATCAAAAGCCTTAATTGGATTCGGAATCATTGCAGCCAAGCCGCCCATATATATCGAACTATCAAAATGAATATTTTCTGTAAGCAAACAATTTTACTACTTTTGTTTCCATTTTATTTCCATAAATATCAAGCATAATGAAAAATAGCTGTTGAAATACAGTTAACATATTTCAGGTTCTAACAATTATATTTTTTGTAAAAACAAGGAAGCAAATTAATAAATAGTCTGAAAAGAAATTCATATGTGAATTCAAATAAATAATATACACTGAAAATAATATTAAAAATTTTACATTGAGATTTCTGAATATAAGATTTTATTTGTGTGAACTTAAACTGTATATGTTTTGCTTACAATATAGTAAATTTTATTGGATTTTTGGAAAATTTGTAAATAAATATATGTATTTTCATAGTTACTGTTTTTCAGGAAAAAGTGAAAGTATTTTAAAATAAAAATTTACTTTACATTAAACTTATTAATTTATTTCCTCCTCGCGAGTGTTAATTCCATTTCTACGAGGGTTACTCTGAAATTATTGAGATACGCGCAGATGAGAATTTACAAAATAAAAATAACGGTTTAATTTTAAAATACAAAGTATTTTAACACAGAAGACGGTTTTTTACTGACTTACTTCAACTTGTTTAGCGTAGAATAAATTTTAAACAGAAGAGAAAAGGGAGTTGACGCGAGAACATTTTCGCGCTATGATTCTCTACGATTTTAAAGCAGGATTAAATCAAGAAGAATGCGTTCAACGGTTGCAATTAGCATGTGTGATGAATCTCCAGCTCATGCAACTGTATTCAGATGGCTTAGAGAATTTAGAAGAGGTCGCAATTTTCTTCAGGATGAAGAACACACAGGAAGGCCACCTCGGGTAGTAATCCCGGATAATGTGTCTGCCATACGAAAAATGTTAATGAATGATAATCGCTGTACTTATCAAATGATACAGCAGGAACTTAACATTGGATCCGCAGCTATACACAAAATCCTTCATGAAGAATTACATATGAAAAAAGTAGTTTGCCGTTGGGTTCCCCATAATCTAACTGGGCACAAAAAAGAGGAGGGTATCAGAATCAGTAAAGGAACTCTTAAATTGCTAAATGATGGTGGCCACCGCATCATTTCTAAAATTGTAACAGGTGATGAAACGTACATACCGTTTTTTGACGTTCCAACACGTCAAGAAAGCAAAGTATGGGTCTTTAAAGATGATCCCACGCCGACAATGGTGAAAAAACAACGCGCACTGAAAAAAGTGATGTATGCCGTTTTCTTCAGAAGTACGGAATTGTTCAAAGCCATCAAGTTGGAAGGACAGAAGACAGTAACAGCAAACTGGTATACCACTAAATGTCTTCCAGAAATTCTTCAAGAACTGAATGTTAGGGGACTAATGCTTGACCATGAAAATGCATCTTCACATACAGCCGGATTAACAGTCGAGTTTCTTAAAGAAAAACAAATTAAAGTGATCGAACATCCGCCGTATTCTCCTGATCTAGCTATGTGTGATTTTTGGTTATTCCTTAATCTAAAAAAGAACTTACGTGGACGTCGTTTTCATTCAGAAGAAGAGATTGATGTGGCTATAAATGCATTTTTTTTATCTATTCCAAGAAATGAATGGCTTGAGGCACTTAATCTGTGGAAATTTCGTCTACAAAAGTGCATTGATGCTGGAGGAGACTACTTTAAACACACCTAAAATTTTGTAAGTATAACTTTAAAAACCTAGTTGTATCTCAAAATTTTCAAAGTGACCCTCGTATTACTTTATTTAAATATACTTCGAACTTATATTTTCCTCAAATCAATAGGATTACCTGAAAGACTGAATATTTATTAATTTATAAATACTTTTTTATTAAGTGAAGTATATTATTATTACTATAAAAGGCACAATGTTTGTGAAATATTTAAAAATAGGAAAAAAAATTATTTGCGCAATAAAGTGACACATTTTAATAAGGGAATATTCTCATATTCAAAAATGCAAGGAAAAGAATTTTTTTCAGTGTAATTGATTTGTATTACGTACATATTTATTGTTGTATTAACTTATATAATTTAGCAGATGAATAAAATCTTTCATCTAGGATTATTTTCTTAAAAATTATATAAGAACATAATTATGTTAAGAATTACATATATAATTGAAATATATTCACATATATCATTGCTACAACAAAAAGTCAGAATGTCTTGAAAAAGTTTCTTTTATAAATTTTAATACTTAATCTAAAGTTTAATTGCGAGTATTTGGGAAGCGTATGAATAACATCTCATACTTTAATTTATTTTTCTTGTAAGTCAATTAATTCATTGTACAAATCATTAAGAATTTCAAAAATTTTAGAAGTACCATAAAATTATGAAATGTGTCAGCACAATTCGTAGGAATAAGACTATTATAGAAATTTTGCAGAAATTTCTGCTACAGTTTAAACATTAAAAAAAAAATACATAAATAAAAAAAAGAAGCAAATTAGCAAGAAAATATTCTACGTAATAACATGTAAATGAAATAAATACAAATTAAATTTCTTTTTTTGATTACATGTAAATTTTCGAAACCACAAAGAATCTTGAAAAGTTGCAATATTGCCTAATATCGTTGAAAAACGAATTTTTTTTGACAATTTCTATGAATTGCATTTTTAGTTGAACGATTACAATCAAATGTACCAAAGAAATAAAAAACAGATTTCATAACGTTGGTGTGATTATTTTTGGTAAAAGATATTTTTGAAGGACTTTGTTGAGCATTATTTTGTTAATTTTATGCACTCAAAAATTAATAACTATTATATTAAGAAAAATTTTTGATTTTAATAAATATTCTTTTTACGAATCAGCTTTTTATTCGCTAGAAGCGAAGCTTCTGTGATCTTTTTTCATTAACTATATATATTCTATTTTTTTTAATTTTGATTTTTCTGAAATATATAGTAATGGCTCAAAATTGCAAAGCAGCTCTCATTTTAACTTTTTTGGTATTTAAACGATTCTCTTTTTGTATTGTTTTAATGTTGTAACGAATAATATTTCGTTAAATTTGGAAAGACATGTCCTTCCAGAGAAATAGGCACACGCAAACACGCACATTTCTCATTTTGAACTAATATTTCTAATCTGAGAAGTTAATATCTAATATTAAATTTATAAGAAAAATATTAATGAGAACAAATTCAGGTATATGTACATGTTTAGATCATAAATAATTCATTTATTTCTCTTTAAACTTTTGCAAACAAGTTATCTTTATTCAAACCAGAAAAATATAAGTTTTATTTTAGAGAAATTCTTCATTATTTGCAATTTTATCAGTGAAACAAATTGGTGGAGACAGTTGAATTTCCTTTTGGAATTTCAAAAAAAGTACTTGGAAGTACAATTTATTTATATTTAAAGGTAAAATAAAAAAACAATGAATGGAAAAGTAAATTCTTACAAATTCTTAAAATCTGTTCCCATATCTGCCTGTTATAATCAGACTCATTCAATTTTTAAAACAAGTGTAAAATTTCAGAATATAAATAATTAATAAAGCCTTCTTCAGTTTTCCTTCATTTTGCAAGCAAATTATCTTTGTTCCAACTAGAATAAACCTAAGTTTTAATTCGTAGAATAATTCTATAAAATAAATTAGTAGTGACAGTTTCACTTCCTTTTGGAGTTTTAAAAAATATTTTTAAAGTACTATTTATTTATATTTGACGACAAAATAGAAAATAATGAGTAATAAAGTGAACTCTTTCAAATTCTCAAAATTCATTCAGATATCTAACTTTAATAACCACAAACACATTCAGTCTTTTTTAATGAACATATGATTAATCATGCTTTTTCGTGTTTAAGAATAGATTAGTAGCTCTAATATTACCCAAGAAAAAGAAACAACTACATGGTTTAAAGTATCCTTTTTAAAATCAGGAAAGGAATTATTCGTCATAGAACAATTCTACAAGATATAAAATTCCCAACAGGAAGAATTAGTTTGAAACAAAAGAAACTTGCTACTTTATTTTTTCGCGCCAAAGATTTCTTATGTTATTTATAATCTTTTAAATTTGATTTAATTATATTTTTGCGATTGGAATAACATATTTCAACAAAATATTAGTTCACAAGTTATTAATCACGTGCATTAAAATAGTATATTTTTACATTCTATGAGTTAACTTGTATAAAATAAAAATATACATATCATTTTAATGAAAATAACTATTGTTACATGTAATATGGAAACATAAATATATATGTAGGGCAAAAATAATTGAAGCACCTTTAAAAAATGCAGTATTTTTCGTAATAAGAGTTTGAGACACACTTAATGGAAATTACAATTTATTTACGACATAATTCTGACAAAATTCAAATCAATAATGTTTATGGGTGGGAGAAGAAAATATATCGAGAATATCATTCCCTAAAAGTTGCACAGGTCTTCAGTGATGTTAAGACTATGAACGGAAGATATGAAATGAAGTGATTTCTGCTAAACCATCAAAAACTTTGTTCCTAGAGATCCTTTTTTTGTGGCAAACGGCTATCGTAGAGGTGTCGATGTAGGTAGTACCGGTCATTTTCGCTTGTTCACAGAACCATTGCAAAAGTAATATTAAATACCACAAAACTCGTGGCTTTAAGGAAATAAATCTGTGATATGAAGGCAGCTTTGTAAATTCTGATCATTATATTCATTTACTCATGTTTGAACATAATAAGTCATGTGAACAGATGCATAATTATCCTGGAACAGATAATTTTTTCTAGAAAACTGAATTTGAACCAAGTAACTGAACTGATCAACAAGAATACTGCGATAATGACTGCATGTATCTTAAGTTTCTTAAGATTGGAGATAAATCTAAGCATGTTCATTCAAAAAGAATATCTTACAAAAATTGATTTATGTCCAAGCTAATTAGATTTTAAAACAAATTATTTGCTACTCAAACTGAAACGTTTTTAAACAAGCTGTCTTATTATACGAATAGGGTATCTATTGAATAAGGGAATTTAATAAATCTGTTATGGTTTAATCATACAAAATTATGTTTTATGTTATATTAATACGCTGATGTGTAAAGAAATTTTAAAAAAATGTTAAACTAATGAGAACTGACTTTAAAAAAGTCGATAAATAAGCGTGGTAAAGATAAAATTATATAATAAACGAAATCCAATTTAAAATCATGATGCGTAAAATTATAAAATAATTATTGCAAAATCTGCAATTTTAATATGAAATAATTTGATATTAATATTGCAGATTTTGCATTGAGATTTTGGCATCAAATATAAGAAATTAATTTACTGGAAGGATAACCATTAACGCAGAAAACATAAAAATATTTTACAAAATAGGATGTAATTTTTATCATAGGTTATTGTGTGTGCTTATTGGCTTTTTGTTGCATTTTTATTTCGTAATTTTTATTGCAGATTTAAGTAATAATGTAAGTTATTTTTAGTCAGTGTACTTTCATTTTCAAAGTAATTTAAATATAAAATGATTTTATAATTAATAGTTATGACACCATAAATAAATTTCTATAATAAAAAATTCATCAATCTTTTTCCATCTGTTTTTCAATAATAAGTTAACTACAATAGTTTATTTAACAGCTGAAAATAACTATAACATATATCAACAAACAGGAAATAAGTCTACAAATGCTGCTTTTAATCAACACTGATTATTAACCATTCTGCTGAAATAATAATTTTACAGATGCTGCTTATTGAAACATGTAAGCCTTAACTTAGTGGAAAACTCGCATATAGATTTTAATTGCTATGTAGAAAAAAAAAACAATATTTATAATTAGTTTTATTAAAATCTTTGCTTCACAGTACGAAATGAGGTCTCACGTGTATATCTACTGAAAACAAATCTAATGTGGTATTGCAAATTTGAAAATTCCCTTGAGTTACGATGTTATGAAATAATAATAAGTCATAATTATTATGTCCCGTGTTCAAATGAATTTCCTTTCAACAGCGTAAAGAAAAAAAGTATAAACACTTACAAGCTACAAATAGGCACAAGCGGGATTTTGTAAAATTGAAATATATATATA
>JAPDSC010058376.1:326985-408304 GCA_026290005.1 Latrodectus geometricus
AATATATTGTCAAATTTACACTCTAATTCACAATTATGCTTTTACTTGAAATAATGAGAATTTTTTTGTTATGTTAATAAAACAAAGAGGAACCTGTCAGAACAAATTCTAAAAAGAAAATCTAATTTTTAGTCTTCATTTATATCTTTTAACAATTTAATGTGCCGCCCAACCTGTCTAGTGATTAGCGTACCTGACTACAGATGGGTGGAACCTGGGTTCGAATCCTGGCTCGGGCATGGATGTACTTTCTCTCTCTTTCTTGTCTTTGTCTTTTCTTTGTGTGTGAATGGTTGCCTATCCTATAAACGGGTACCTATGGCATGTGTATACTGAGGAAGTCGGACTCCACACCAAATATGGTTCAGTTGGAAAAGTGGAGCAGCGCACCCCATATTGCATGCCTGGCTGGCACGCGATAACAACAACAACAACAATTTAATGTATGTATAAAGGAGTGAAATTGCAAAAACTTCGTATAATTTCTAATCTTTAATAGAGTTTATATTTAAAATAATATTGAGAAATGTAAATATAAATTATTCAAATCTTATGGCATCATGTTAATAATACACCTTACACACTTTTTTTATTTCCAAATTCCAACTGCAAGAATTATTTCGTTTTTCCTTCCTCACAAGAGACAAAATCGGGGCATGGCGTGGGATCTAGGTGGTGTGTTAATGTTAACCTGAAAGCTTATTGTAGTTTTGCACCAGCATGCTTCCCTGTACATTAATCTGAGTTGGGCTCTATCAGTTATACGGAAGTTGCTGGGTGAGAGTTCTTGTAATTTAGTAGCAAGGACCAAGCAAAAGACCCCTACGACCCCAAGAGGTATCATTTCATTTGAATCTCATTGCGATCACGACCTATCTAACGTGCCCCAGCTCCTATCAGTCAACAATACAGATTTTCGCTTAAGTCGGAATTCGACCTCACTATCTTGCGATAGTAAAAACGACTCCCTAACCAACCAAAACACCACCTTGTGAGTCCCCGTAGTTTAGAAGCGGAGATCTTCATATTTGACCTGCAATCTCCAGAAATATCATTTCACTTTCACGTAATTATAAATGCAACTTACGTTGTCCTCCAGATACTATAAGTCAAATTGACATATATATATATATATATATATATATACTGAAACTAAATGTGGCACGACAGGCCATCAGGGGGCTAAAGACTACAGTGCCCATATTTATTTTCATGACCTAAGGGCTCTGGGGGTGATAAGCATATGTGTAGGTTAGCTAATCAGCCTAACGTGAAACCTTCAGTGTTTTGTTGAAAAGCATGCTTGATACCAGTTTTATAGACCCAATGAAGAGATGAAAAATTGAGTCGACCTTGCCCATTCCGAGGACAGAACCCTCGGTCTTATGCTTTGGGAACGCGAAACATATATATATAGTTCATTAGTTAGTTAATTAGTATAGAGTAGTATTCGCATTCACAAGAATACCAGCATAAAAGAACACTTTTATGCACGCAGTTTCAAATTAATTTCTATCGATTCATTTATGGCTTATATAACGTAAAATTTATATAACTATTTCATTTAATTCTTATCAAATATATAAAAAACATCAGAATTTTAACCATTCAGGTTTAGTTTAATCGCTCCTCATAAAAAAGTTTGGAATAACAATATTTGGTCTTGCTTTGGATGCATAAAAAGAGAATTTAATTATAAAACTAGAATAATAAGATTATTGTATCTTTGTTAAATATTGTATAAATATTTAGCTCAAAATAATTATATAGTAAAATAATTATATAGTATGTATGTTATCAAATAGAGAGAGAGAGATCAGCATAAATATATAAAATACATTTATCTCCCTGAGAGAGTTTTTTTTATTTCAATTTAAATCCAATAATTAATTTTATAAGATATGAACATTATAAAAATAATGATTCGAAGGTTGGATTATCAATCAATTGATAATATCATGAGTATCTCTAAGATTTTCCACCGTCTCAGATTTCCACATCTAATGATTATCGTGTGTGATTTCTTGCATCAAACTCCAATTTCTATCAGCTAAAAATACTTTCTTAACAACTTCTTTCTTCAGAACCAATAATCTCAGAAAAAATTCCTTTTGCATTATGTGGAAAAATCTGTTTTTGTCTCCTTCAAGCTATTTTTTTATGCTTACTCGTCAAATTTATAAAAATGATTTCATGGCTCTTGTTTGAGATGGTAAAAATCTATTTTTTAGAAAGAACTAAAAAGGAGGAAAGTATTTTTACATAATGTCCACTTTATTGAAAAAAATATTTCATTGTTACAAATGAAAAAAAATTAAGCTAATAATTTACTGAAAAATTTAAGACATGTTAAATATATTCGGATATATATAATATAAATGGTAAAATGTATTGAGCTCCTTGTTCAATTTCATATTTCAATTCAAGGTTTGAAAATTTTAATGGTTTTAAAAACTGAGAATTTGTGAGATTCGTGTGTATATAAAGAATATATGAATTTGTCTTTTTATTACGCACAAGGAATCTACTGAGATTTTAAAAATACATGTCGACGAGTTTTAATTCATATTAGATAAATATAAATAATTCATATCAGAAATTTCATTGTTGTATAATTTTTTATAGTGTTATTTAATTTTAACTTTAGTTAATAAAATTGCTATCACACAATTTCATATATTGAAGGCTATGATAAGTTTATTAAAAGACTCTAATTGAGTTTGATAAAACTCTTTTGTTTACTAATGACTTATGTATTCTTCTAACTTGAGTTTAATATTCAACATAATTAGTTGATTTTTCGACAATAAAAAACTAAGACTTTTTTGTCTTCTTACATTTATTATTTTTATTTTATTGTATTTTTCAAATAAAAATTTTTTATACCAGTATTTATCTAGGCTGATAAATTTTTAAAGAAATAAATACAATTATATTTATAAAATTGATTTCTACATATTAAATCTAAAGTTACATTAATTTATGTATACACACATACATATATATATAAAAATAATAAATTTTCTAAACTTGCGGAGTATAGTTAAAAATATTACACCATCAAATAAATGAATTTTCTCTAAAATTACGAGTAATTCAACAGCAGTTTAAAATTTTTTGTATATGAATTCAAAGAAGCCCCTTTTCTTTTTCTTATTTTCAAATCCAATTGATTTCAAAATGTTTTGATGTAAACTCCTCTCAATATTTAATATTTTATACTTTTATTCTTATTAAGGTATGCTTCTCCTTTAAAAAAAATATATATATATATCAGCTTTGATGTAATCGCTATTTTTTACTAATTGAAGTTTTAAGTTTTACGGCAATCTTACTTTTTCCTTAATTTACTTCCTTTTATCTAGCTTATTCACTTGTCATATTTGGAATAAACTTTTAATTATTAAATAATAATATTCCCTTTGATTGATTATTAATTATAAAGTGCTTTATGTGGAATGATTTTCATTTCAAAAATTTGATTGTATTATAACTTTTTTACCTTATGCCATTTGCATCCTGATTTATAAATAAATAACTTTTCATGTTTAATTAAAATTAAATGTATGCTTTTGGCAAGGAATACGATAGCCATTTTAATTCCCTACTTATTAAAATTAATCATTATTAACACTAAAATAGTAGTAATATTAAAATAAGTGAATAACATTTTAAAGTAGTATATAAAAAATTTATTAATTTAACAAATCATGTATATCGTATATAAGCATGTGTCTTATATTTTATAATATACATTCTTTGATATATGCAGTCTTTTTTTATTTATTTCAGTAAAACGACCTTTGAAATGTATATTTCAATTATTTATTTATATAATAACTAACATTCCTGCACTCACAAAAGCTACGTAACAAGACTTTTGCACGTTTTGTATATTAGAAAATAGTTCGAAAATAAGCAATAAATTATTTAGCTCTTTCAAGATATACGGGAAATATTAAGTGATTTTGAGGAGATTGAGAATTTTGAGATCAGATATCATCATCAATACAGATTTAAATTACTTTGCACAAATTCGGTAATCTTTATTTTAAAAGTTAATTCTTAAAACAATACCAGAAAAAATGTTAGGTATATAAGTAAAAATAAAACTTTCTGTATGTGCGATAAAATGACACTTCTAGCAGCAGAAATTTTAAATATATTTGTTTGGAAGAAAAGAAATCCAATATTTTTGCTTTATTTTCAAGACATTATTTTTGATTCACTTTGTGAAAGTGGTATAAACTACTTCTTGCTCGATCTTTAGCTCATGGGCGACGCTAACACTGTTAAAACATACATGTCCACTTAAACTATTTCTTTCTTTTCATTGTAGTTTTTATTTTACATTATTTTACTAATAAAATTAATAGATAAATAATTGTATGTTTAATTTAAAATGTAAAATATTTAATAAATAATACATATATTTCATAAATAAAATTATTACATATTAATAAATAATTATGGATAATAAATATCTTATATAATTGATAATGAAATAGATATGTCTTTTTAATATTTATACATTTGTGTGTGTATAATCTTAAATTAAACATAATAATATAAATAAGTTATGTATTTTTATGCCTAATTAAGTCATTAAAATTAAATGGCTGTTTCTACTCCACTACCTCCACAACAAACATACTAGTTAAAAAGCGTACATAAAACTGTTAATTCAATTAATTTTCTTTTTCTCCTAATTAGTATTTAGCTATTTAAATTTAGTTAATAGAAAACCTATTTACAAAATAAAGATAAAAAGTAATAGAAATTATACGAAGTAGTTTTAATGAAAATCATTTTTCTTAGAGTACCTTGTAACTCTGCATAGTTGTTAAAAAAGAAGCAACGTTTGAAGTTTAAATAGTTCAAAAATGGAAAAAAAGCTCGCCGTCAAAAATATTTTCGTTTTTCTTATTTTTTTAAACCATTTCTCTGGTTTTCTTTCACCTTTACTTTCATATTACTGAGTAAAATGAATAAATAAAGGTGAATATGCTTCATATTTGTTTATTTATTTAGTTTGTTTTTTTAAACAAAGTCATTTTGAAGAGCATGTAGTTTTTCACTGACTTATTTTAAGAACGAATTTTTGATATTTTATGACAATCTGATAATTATGTCTAGTAATGAGTTATTTTTAGTAATAACGTAATGTATTCAAAGGGAAGAATTTTATTTCTTTAAAAATTTATAAATATATATTACATAATAAAACAAATATATATATGAAATTTTTACTCAGTTCCTTATAAAAATTATTTACATTAATATATTGCGCATCAATATATAACTCTCTAATTATTTATATTAATATATTGCTCTCAATGGTTTTAATATGATCTTTTTCAGATAAAATTTTAAATTATTTCATATTTTCAATTTTAAATGTTTTTTTATATTTTTAAGTGTATAATTTTTTAATTTTGAAGGGAGACGTTTCAAAATTTATTGTTCCAAATATTTAATATATTATTAATTATAATAAAAATTATTATTAATAACTATTTTATTACAAAATTAATGACAAAAGTAAACTATAAGTCAAGATTATATGTATTAATTATGATAAATAGTTTTTTCATTTTTAATAATGTTGACTTGGCCTTATTTGAAATGAATTATTTCAAAAAACAATATTTAAATAAATTACTTTATTTTTTTTTTACTCGACTAAATTTTGTCTTGAGTCAAATAAAGAACGGCAGTAAAAAATGGAATAAAACAAGTATTTGGATGCTGAACTATATCACCAATTTAAAAAAAAAAGTTATAATGATTTTGAAATTTTGATTACAGCATCATTCATTAATTTAAATTATAATTAACACTGATTCCCTGTAAAGTTGTTAATGCCCGATGTAATTAATTCAAGTCATGCAATATTCTCTACTATCCGGAACTTTCATTTAAAGAACAGAAATATGTGGCTCTTTTTCTTCTTTTAACTTACTATATATTTTTTCAATTTTTGAAAATACGCGTTGTGTTTATTTGTAGCTTGTAATTTTTTACACTTTTCTCTTTACACTATTGAAAGTAAATGCATTTGAACACGGGAGATAATAATTATGACTTATTATTATTTCATAACATCGTAACTCAAGGGAATTTTCAAACTTGCAATACCACATTAGATTTGTTTTTAGCAGATATGCACGTGAGACCTCATTTCTTACTGTGAAGCAAGGCTTTTAATAAAACCAATTATAAATATTGTTTTTTTTTCTACATAGCAATTAAAACCGAAATGCATATGCGAGTTTTCCACTAAGTTAAGGCTTACATGTTTCAATAAGCAGCATCTGTAAAATTATTATTTCAGCAGAACGGTTAAGAATCAGTGTTAATTATAAGCAGTACCTGTATACTTATTTCCTGTTTGTTGATATATGTTATAATTATTTTCAGCTGTTAAATAAACTATTGTAGTTAACTTATTATTGAAAAAGAGATGGAAAAAGATGAATTTTTTACTATAGAAATTTATTTATGATGTCATAACTATTAGTTATAAAATCATTTTATATTTAAATTACTTTGAAAATGAAAGTACCCTGACCAAAAATAACTTACATTATTACTTAAATCTGCAATAAAAGTTAAGAAATAAAAATGCAACAAAAAGCCAATAAGCACACACAATATCCTATGACAAAAAAAAAATTACATCCTATTTTGTAAAATATTTTTATGTTTTCTGCGTTAATGGTTATCCTTCCAGTAAATTAATTTCTTATATTTGATGACAAAATCTCAATGCAAAATCTGCAATATTAATAGCAAATAATTATTATTTCATATTAAAATTGCAGATTTCGTAATATTTATTTTATAATTTTACACATCATGATTTTAAATTGGATTTCGTTTATTATATAATTTTATCTTTACTGCGTTTATCAATCGACTTTTTTAAAGTCAGTTCTCATTAGTTTAACATTTTTTTTCATAATTTCTTTACACATCAGCGTATTAATATAACATAAAACATAATTTTTTAAGATTTAACCATAACAGATTTATTGAATTCTCTTATTCGATAGATGCCCTATTCGTATGTTAAGACAGCTTGCTTATAAACATTTCATTTTGAGTAGCAAATAATTTGTTTTAAAATCTAATTAGCTTGGACATAAATCAATTTTTGTAAGATATTCTTTTTCAATGAACATGCTTAGAGTTATCTCCAATCTTAAGAATCGAACACTTAAGATATATGCCAACATTACCGCATTATTCTTGCTGATCAGTTTGGTTACATGATTCAAATTCAGTTTCATATAAGAAATTATCTATTTCGAGATAATTATGCAGTTATTCCCATTATTCGTTATGTTCAAACATGATTAAATGAATATAATGATGAACTGAAACACTTCATTTCATATCTTAAGTCCATAATCTTAACGTCACTGAAGACCTGTGCAACTTTTAGGGAATGAAATTCTCGATATATTTTCTTCCCCCGTCCATTAACATTGTTGATTTGAATTTTATTAGTACTATGTCGGAAATAAATTGTAATTTGAATTAAGTGTGTCACAAATTCTTACTCAGAAAAATATTGCATTTTTGAAAAGTGCTCCAATTATTTTTGCTCTACATATATATTTATGTTTCCATATTACATATAACAATAGTTACTTTCATTAAAATGATATGTATATTTTTATTTTATACAAGTTATCTCGTAGAATGTAAAAATATGCTATTTTAATACTCGCGATAAATAACTTGCGAACTAATATTTTGTTGAAATATGTTATTCCAATCACAAAAATAATGAAATCTATTCTAAAAGATTAAAATATAAATAATATAAGAAATCCTTGGCGCAGAAAAATAAAATAGCAAGTTTCTTTTGTTTCAAACTAATTCTTCCTGTTGGGAATTTTATAACTTGTAGAATTGTTCTATGACGAATAATTCCTTTCTTGCTTTTAAAAAGCAAACTTGAAACCATATATTTGTTTCTTTTTCTTGGAACATATTAGAGGTATTAATCTATTCTTAAACATGAAAAAGCATAATTAATCATATGCTCATTAAAAAAGGTAGATTGTGATTATAAAAGGTAGATTTCTGAATGAATTTTAAGAATTTGTGAGAGTTCGCCTTACCGCTCTTTATTTTCGATTTTGTCTTTAAATATAAATAAATAGCGTTTTAAAAATATTTTTTAAAACTCCAAAAGGAAGTGAAACTGTCACTACTAATTTATTTTATTGATAAAACTCAAATAGCAAATAATGGAGAATTTCTTCGAATTAAAACTAAGGTTTATTCTAGTTGGAACAAAGATAATTTTCTTGCAAAATTTGAAGAAAAACTGAAGAGGGCTTTATGAATTATTTATATTCTGAAATTTTACACTTGCTTTAAAAATTGAATGAGTCTGATTATGACAGGCAGATATGGGAACAGATTTTAAGAATTTGTAAGAATTTACTTTTCCATTCATTGTTTTTTATTTTACCATTAAATATAAATAAATTGTACTTCCAAGTACTTTCTTTTGAAATTCCAAAAGGAAGTTCAACTGTCACGACCAATTTGTTTCACTGATAAAACTGAAATAATGAAAAATTTATCAAAAATAAAACTTATATTTTTCTGGTTTGAATAAAGATAACTTGTTTGCAAAAATTTAAAGAGAAATAAATGAATTATTTATGATTTAAACTTGTACATATACCTGAATTTGTTCTCATTAATTTTTTTCTTATAAATTTAATATAAGATATTAACTTCTCAGATTAGAAATATTAGTTCAAAATGGGATATGTGCGTGTTTGCGTGTGGCCATCTCTCTGGAAGGACATGTCTTTCCAAATTTAACGAAATATTATTCGTTACAACATTAAAACAATAGAAAAAGACAATCATTTAAATACCAAAAAAGTTAAAATGAGAGCTGCTTTGTAATTTTGAACCATTAATATATATTTCAGTAAAATCAAAATTTAGAAAAAATAGAATAAGTATAATTAATGAAAAAAGATTACAGAAGCTTCGCTTTTAGTGAATAAAAAATTGATTCGTAAAAAGAACATTTTATTAAAATGAAAAATATTTCTTAACATAATAGTTATTAGTTTTTGCATGCATAACATACAAAATAATGCGCAACAAAGTCCTTCAAAAATATCTTGCGCAAAAATAATCTCACCAGAATTCTGAAATCAGTTTTTTATTGCTTTGGTAGATTTGATTGTAATCGTTCAACTAAAAATGCAATTCATAGAAATTGTTGAAATGTTTCGTTTTTCAACGATATTAGGAAATATTACAACTTTTCAAGAATCTTTGCGGTTTCGAAAATTTTCATAAGAAAAATTTACATGCAATCAAAAAAAGAAAATAAATTTACATTTATTTCATTTACATGTTATTACTTAGAATATTTTCTTGCTAATTTGCTTCTTTTATTTATTTATTTATTTATTTATTTAGATATTTTTTTGAATGTTTAAACTGTAGCAGAAAATTCTGCAAAATTTCTATAATAGTCCTATTTCTCCGAATTGTGCTGACACATTTCATAATTTTATGGTACTTCTAAAATTTTTGAAATTCTTAACGATTTGTACAATGAATTAATTAACTGACAAGAAAAATAAATTAAATTATGAGATAATGTTATTCATACGCTTTCAAAGGGAAATACTCGTATTTAAACTTTAGATTAAGTATTAAAATCAATAAAAGAAACTTTTTCAAGACATTCTGACTTTTTGTTATAGCAATGAAATATGTGAATATATTTCAATTATATGTGTAATTCTTGCATAATTGTGCAATTCTTATATAATTTTTAAGAAAATAATCCTAAATGAAAGACTTTATGCGCTTGACAAATCATACAAATTAATACAACAATAAATATGCATGTGTAAAACAATAAATAATTGTACAAATAAATTTTTTAAGTTCATTTTCCAATTCTTTTAATATTTTAAACATTGTGCCTTTTATAGTAATAATATAATATACTTTACTTAATAAAAAATACTTAAAATCTAATAAATATTCAGTCTCTTAGGTAATCCAAATGATTTGAGGAAAATACAATTTCAATGTTTATTTAAATAAAGTAATAGAAATGAAATTAATACTAGCGAGAAAGAAGTAAAAAGTTTAATGGGAAGTAAATTTTTAGTTTTAAAATACTTTCATCTTTTTCTGAAAAATAGAAACTAAGAAAATACATATATTTGTTTACAAATTTTCAAAAGTCCAATAAAATTTAATATGTAAACATAACATACATTCAGTTTAAGTTCAAATAAAATCTTATATTCATAAATCTCAATGTAAACTTTTTAATATTATTTTAACTGTATATTATTTATTTGAATTAAATATGAATTTCAAAACCAGACTATTTATTACTTTGCTTCGTTGTTTTGCCAAAAATATAATTGTTAAAACTTGAAACATAAAAAATGTATTTTATGATGGCTATTTTTCTTTATGCATGATATTTATGGAAATAAAATGGAAACAAAAGTAGTAAAATATTTTGCTTGTACTCTATATATGAGCATGGCTGCTTGCAATAGTTCAGAATTCAATTAAAGCTTTTGGTCAATAAAGAATCAACTCTTTTGAGCAAAACGTGACCTTTGAATGATAACTGAAACGTATTCTGAATATACATATACCGTATATTTAGCAACTACTACTATAAGAATGATTAAAGCAATGAATCCATACAAAAATTCCATTCTCTGTTATTAGTTAATTTTTCTTCTTGTATAGTTTATCAATAGAGATTCATTTCATTCTTGAATTACGAAATTTGCTTTGCAAAATAGTAACACTATCTTTCTTAAGAAAGCAAAATATTGAATAATCTTATGAAAGCAAAATATTGAAGGAAACCTTTCAAAGCGTTATTACATTGCATTCTCTAAGTTAATCGAAAATTTTCAACAAACAAAAATTCTGGTTTCAATGTCAACACAAGAATACAACAGTAGTTTAGTAAATTATGAATTTTAAAATTATTCAATAAATTCTTACACCCCTTATAGGATTATGTAGAAATTTAAGAAATATTAACAGTTAAATTATATTTGCGTAATTTGAAAATAACCATAAATTGTAGGATTAGAATTAGTTTTATTCAGTTCCTGATTGTTTTATTGCTAAAAACGCTAGATTAATCCAAATTCACTAAATAACTTTTTTTTTAACGGTGGGCACTTGGATGATTAACCCTTTTTTAGCCACAACAAGGCCGGAAACTCCAACTCATTTATCGTTACCCGGTGGGCACCTGTGCACCAAGACACTGAGACGAGTAGCAATACCCACGTCACACCATCACCCCAAACCCGTTTTTAGGGCGGGCCACATTCATCCATCATCAGAAAAAAGGACAAGAAACACATAGGAAGAGAAAGTACATCCATGCCCGAACCTGGATTCGAACCCAGGTCCTCCCCATCCGTAGTCAGTTACGCAAACCACTAGATAGGTCGGGCGGCAAATTTGCTAATGATGTTGATGTTATTTTGAGTTTTGGTTTCTTAATTCAAATACATTTTGAAAATAAATGTTTACAATTTTAAAATTTAATTAAATGAAAATTAATTGCACACCATCTGAGGAAATTTATTTCATTTAAAAAATAAGACGAATTATTAAAATATTTTTAGTATCATAATTATTTTTTTCTTATTTTATTCTTGGTTTTATTGCAAGCATCTAATATAGCTAACGTTAAAAATGTATTACTTCATTGTAATGTATCTTCATCGTCTAAATGTAAACTAAAAATGAAATTTCCCTTAAAAGTTTTTGAAAATTGCGCAGGAAACTCTTAAAAACGTTTGCAAAATTTATTAATTATCTATAAAAAAAATTTTTAATGGATAAATCTTTACATATTAATTATTTTGGAGATAATATTATTAATAAAAGCAGTACATATTGAAGCAACATACTGGAAAGCTTAATAGCTTAATACCGTTGTAAGACATATAATTGAGATATATTATTGCCGTTGTAAGACATATAACAATCTATACATATTGCTTGCCAAGAAACTTATGCGTAGAAAAAGATTTTTAAGTGGTATGGAAAAAATCTAAAAATACCCAATCATCCTTAAGCAAATACATTCGAAAAAGGCAAAAATTCAAAATCCGTGCCTCGTTCTATAACAGTTGCAAAATTTCACGCATGCAAAATTAGCAAATATGTTTGTACACATTCAAATAATCCCTTTTCAATTAAATTTTCTCAATATTTTTTTGCACAATTATTGAACTTCAATAGCTATTCTATGTGCAGTGGAAGAGACTTCTTTTTATGAATCTTTCACTGAAATTAATGGATTGACTTAAAATTTTAATTCATTAATTGATAAGGAAGACTATTGAAATAATTTCAAGCAAGGAAAAAATTTCAATTAATTTACACATTTAAATAATATCACTTATCAATTTAATTTTATTCAAATTTAATGCCCATCAGCTAAACTTGCATAGCTAAACAAATGGGGAAAAATAAAATACTATTTTAATTTTCACTTCAGTTCACAAAAATTTTATATGTGGCTAAGACAACCTCCTTTTATATATTTTCTAAGCAATCAATATTACTCAGTAAAATGGTTTAAAATTTTCATTCATTAGCAGAAAAGAAAAAGTAGAGAAGTAATTTCCTGAAAAAAGCAAATTTGATTTCACATTTATCTCAAATAACTTAAATTAATCATTAGAAAGCAAAACTGAGTATTTTTCTTTTATTTATTTATTTATTTTTATTTTTTTAAAGGAAATTTAATTGTTTTAATAAAGCTAAAAATAACTATAATTCAATACATTTTTTTTTCTTCAAACTTCTTATAAAATCCATTATATATTAATTAAATATTTATGAAATTTTATACAAAATAGTATAAATTGGATCTAACAATTGTACAAATACTAATTCCGTCATTTGATGACATTCAAATGTTTTCATTTCTCATTCAAGATTAAATTATCTTATCGAACCCATTTATTTCTTAATTACTATTTTCCTGTAAGAGTTAACTAAAATATCAAAGTGATTTAATTCCATTGAAATCTAAAACTATCAGATTTTTAACAGCTATTTTTTTCTGCAATGAAATGGCTGGTTTCATATCTCGATAAAACCATTTTCTACTAACCTAACTTTTCTCTTGCAGAACTATAAATAATTAGTAGATTTCTTTGATTCAACATCAGATTCAAAAAGACTATAACAACCATTTTATTCCCCAAAAAAACCCCTGGTAAAATATCTTACCAAAACCTTTTACTACTAAACTCTTTTACTTCCTTTTTAAAGCAAATTTAAAAAAAAAACAATAAATAGTTTCTTTTCTTCAACATCAAAATTATTTGTACATCAGTAGTTGTTTTTCATCAATTATATGTACATCAGTTGAAATAAATCCGTCGGTAATATATCTAAACAAAATTATATTCTTCTAAATTGTTGCTTCTTTTAGAAGTAAGTTAAAGATAATTGATTAATGCGATATCTTTCCTACATTATCCAACACAAAAAATATTCATCATTTTAACTGCAGCTACCATATTAACGTGTGGCACCAAAACAGTTTTTTATTAAACTTTCCTTTTCTCAAAAAAAAATTAAAAACTGAAAGAATTTATTATCTTCGATAACACAAAAAGATACTTACAAACCATTTTATTCTTCAGTAGAAGCATAAGTACCAATCTAACATACCCTACAAAATCCACGTTTTCTACTAAATTGTTATTTTTCTCTAGAAATAAATTTTAAAAAATCTAATATTTTTCTTTTTGATATTTAACAAAAATATTTAATAGTTATTTTATTGATCAACAAAATCATTGGTAAGCTATTTGGGAAAAATTGTTTACTACGCCGTTAATTTCCTAAATAGTAAAATAAAATATCGATAAATGGTTTATTGTCTTCGACATTTAGTGTATTAAAGTATGCTTACTAAA
This sequence comes from Latrodectus geometricus, assembly GCA_026290005.1. Lineage (NCBI taxonomy): Eukaryota > Metazoa > Arthropoda > Arachnida > Araneae > Theridiidae > Latrodectus > Latrodectus geometricus. The sequence goes on from JAPDSC010058376.1 coordinate 340,977, forward strand.
AATTTTATTCAGTAATAAAATATCTTAAGAAGTATTAAGATTATAATTAAATTGTAAATAAATTTGAAATTTAATAACTCGGCAAAATGTTCTGACAATGTTACAAATGCAAAAAAGACTAATTAATAGTTCCAATTCCTGACGTAATTCCTTTCAGTTAGAATCTTTTTCTTGGGTTATTTAAAGGTAAATGAAATTCTTTTGTTTAGACATTTTTAAATTTTTATTCCTTACTTCAATCAAAAAAAATTGCAAATGAAAGGCAAAGGATTGCATATTCTCCAATTTGAGCTTTAATTTATATAAATAATTTATATTCGAGTCATTCAACATTTAACGAAAAACAATAAAATATTATATTTTATTAACATAATATTTAATTTCATAGAAATCTGAGAAGCTAGTGAATTGAATGAATATTATTTAGAAATATTTTAGCTATTTTTTATTTTCCAGCTCTTTTCTGTTTGCTAGAAAGTTTCCAGTTTCACTTTGCCTACAGTGTAGGAACTAATGATCTAAAATTAATACAGCATATTAAAATACTTAAAATTATCAGAAACTTTTGTTAATACTTTACGAAAAAAGACAGCCTTATTCTTGAAATACTTAAATATTAATAAAGATCATGATGCTGCACAATTTCGAAGTAATAAATTATTATTGAAATGTAAATGAATATGATCATGAATTCATATAATCATGAATTTTGGTTAAACAAATAACTACATTTTAACGGAAATCACATTAAGAATAAATCTTTCAACAAAATTTTACAATTCGCGAAAAAAAAATTTTTTAAATAATATGTATTCAAAATAATAAAATCTTTATTAAATATTTTAATATTTGTTAAAATTATTATCGAATACTTTTTTAATATTTTGTGCCCAAATATTACAAGATTGGACAAATATATTCCTAATTATTTCATTTCCTTTCAAAAATAAAGAAAAATATTCATTATTTCATACAGCAATTGGCATTAGCGTGTGTTTTAATAAAATGGCTTAGAGTTCTCATTCATTATCAACTCAAAAAGATAAAAAAAATAAAGAAATAAACGTAATTTCTTGCGGGAAGTAAGTTTAATTTCTTGTGTGTCTCAAATGATTTTAAAAGATTGTTAAAATTGCGAAACTGCACTGCATTTTTTAAAAAAAGAAAATTCCATTGTTCTAATGAGATTGCTGACTTCAAAAGACGCCAGACTTTGGCAGAAGGATTATATTACGTTTTTCTCTCATTTATATTTAATAGAAAAGGAACTAGAATGTGCTTTTTTAAAAAGTCTTCATTAAAAAAAAACAGAGTTTTGAGTAATTTTCTCGAGTGACTGTTATGAAAATATATTTTAATTAATTAATTAATAAGTCATAAATTTAAACGTTTTTCATGCTTCCAGTACTTTTATACAACAAACAAATAAAATCGATTAAATATGTTCTATAATTATGTATGTATCACCCGAATTGAATATAAAATCATCACATAGAAGAAAAAATGACAGCTTTTACATAATTGTTACGGATTCTGCCATTTATTGTACAGATCCAGAAAAACAATTAGAATTTGAAAGGTTAAAAAAATATTATTTTAAATTGAAATTGTTGTGTGATCATTGAATGGCTTAAAAAATTAGAATTTGTGGATAACATGTAATTCATTTTTAAATTAATAAGAAACTATAAGAAACTAGAGTATGTTTAAAATTCCAACCGAATGTAGACTATTTTTCATAATTTAACTAATATGTGCGTAAATCGAAAGAGCTGAGAGAATTTTCAAAATCCTCTGCTTTAAGGAAGCAACAGCTTTATTATTACTTTTTAGTTTTCTATATTTAATCTCATTTAGATTTTAATCGTTCAAGATTGTCTAATTATTGAAATTTATAAGCAATGTATATGAAACTTATTTTCAGTTTTTCGATCATATTAATTTTTAAATTATTAACGTTTCTTTGTTTCTGTGTATAATGTGTGTGTGTTTAATTGTAAACTTCATAGTGCATATATGTGAATTCGCGACATGGTTAAAATATAAGAAATAATTTGTACAAAAATATGAAAGTTTAAGGCATTAGAAAAATTTATTAAAATTAGAATGGTTAAAATAAGTAATAAATTGAATGTTTATTAATAAATGAAAAATTTGTTAGTAGAAATATCATTTTTAATTGCTTATATATTTTCCTGAATGATCGAAAAAATTGATAATCTTTGTCCTCTTCGTTTTTAAAAATACGTTTTTATGTAAATAAGACAATAAAGCTTACAATACTTTTGTTGAACGTTAAAAAAAAGCATTGCAAAACTTACTTTCCTCTCATACTTGATTTTAAAGTTAATTTTAACATTCAAATGTAACTGTGTAACATCAAATGTAACTTAATATTTAAATTTTACTTCATAATTGAATTAGTTTCATAGAAAAATAATATTTATGGAACTATTTCAATGGAAATAAGGTATTGGCATGATGCGTACATTTACAGAAAACATTTTATAATATTATAAATGAAGATATTCGCAAATTCATGTTTTAACTATACTCAAGGTATAAATACCTGTTTTCAAATAATAAACTTTCCCGTTATTATTTATATCGGTATTTTAATTCACCGTTTGTAAATGAATAAACACCTAGTATTTCAATATAAATTATCAGCCACCCACAACTGAATTATTTTAATTCCTTAATTTGTAAGATTTTCCTATGTTGTTAATGTTTCATTCTCATTATTTATTTTTCGCTAAATGGTCAATCTAGATTCACTGTCCATGATTTTTATTATATGTATAGCTATCTATATAGTTTTCTATAATGAATTTACAGTTTCTTACATAACTGATAAATATTATTGTTATAGGCTATTATTATACAAAAATCATTTACAAAAGCTAGTACAGCTACAAGCATGCTTGTCTTGTCGACTTAAGAACTTTTTGATCATCAAGTGTCAAGGGAAAATTTCTGGGCAGAAACTTCAAAAATAACTTCTCTTTATTTTTTTTTAACAGATGATATCCTTAAAATAACATGTTAAAAATTTTGTACTCTCTAGGACATTCTGGCTTATGGAGAATTCCCAAATGATGTAGATAATGAAAACTTAATGTAAAATTCCAGCCAATATAATAGTAATTAGAAACTATTTGGATATCAGCTAAAATGAATATGTAGTTTCTTGCTACTTTGGAGTTTTGTAATTTAATTTGTGAGCTTTAACAACACATGTTTCTTAGACTTGTTTTCAGTTATTTCAAATAATTTTGGGTTATAATACATCCTTACTATAATTTAATCTGAATTTATCTATGCAGAATGTATTAAGAAGTGTACAAAGTTTATTTTTTCTTATTAATTATTTTTACTATTTAAACTGATTGAATTTCCTTACATTCATCTGTTATGGACTGGTTAGAACTTTTACCATATCATTTTAAATCTATCTTTCGTAGTATTTTGTAAGATAGATTTGTCTCTATCTGGAAAATTCAACATATATTCAATAGGTTACATCATTTATTTTTTCAATCTTTAAATAATGCATGAATTCCTTCTATGTTTAATAAAAGTTCTTCTATATATGCATAGAAGACAATAATACCTTAGACACTGTCTCTTTATTTTGCTTTTAAATTCTTCTGAATGTTCACAAAAAATTCTAATTAAATATTAGAAAAACAGGCAATTAATTGAACCATGCAAATTTGTTTAAAAAAAACAGAAAGAGCTCTAAAGGTGCGAGGAAAGTTTTTTACAGCAAAATTTTTTTTAATTTTTTACATCAAGAACCAAAGTAAAAAATAACTGAAGTACCATTGAATAAAAACACAGAAATGAAGTTCACCTAAGCATTTATAAAAATCTACTAGTTTCACCTTAAAAAAATTAATTTTTCCTCTGAATTACAATGAAAATGTCAAAATAAACAACAAATAGCAAAAACGTAATTCTTTTTAAAACTCAAATGAGAGTTGAAGTCGAAAGAATGAACTTTAATAAAAATCTTAATACGAAAATAAACTAATAAATTTAAAAAACAAAAAAAAATCCTTTATAAGTAAAAAATTACAATATGATGGTAAATTAAAATTTGTTATAAGACAACTGACAACTGAAATAAGACCCCCAGAGTTTAGAATTGCAGCAAAGAATGCACTGAATAACTATTATTTTTGTTTTTTAAGTTTTCTCTTCTTTAATTATCATTGAAAATCTTTTTATTTAATTGGGGTGCCATTTTGTGAAAGATGAAATTATTTAAGTTATTGAGATCATTTATTCAGTTCTTGAGATTACTCTGTATTTCTATCCATGTCGAGGTTTTGAACTTACTTCTCTTTACCACACAACAAATGAAAAAATTTACACTAAAAGAATGAGAGTTATTATAAGAACTTATTTCTTTTATCAAAACGCTTATTATTTATATCTTGCTTTCTTCTTCGTAACCCATCTTTTTAACGAAATATATATCTATTAATTATATTATGAAAATAATTAAAATTATATGTTATAAAACTAACAAAGCGACAGTTGCTTTTAGGATTCAGGTAAAGATTCATAAAAACATGGACAGAACTTGTTGGTTTGTTAAAAAGGGAAAAAAAGAGTGATATGGCATTGATTCTTCCAATAAAAATAGCGTTTCAATTCAGTATCTTATATATCAATGTTCTACTGTGATTCTAAATTGGAAATCTTGGTTGGATTCTATTTTCCAACCAAGATATTTAACTGTATAAATTATTGAAAAGGAAAGAAAATGTGCTTTTCTAATTGTTTCTTGGCAATCAAGATAATGGACTCATTATTTGTCTTATTAAGGGAACGAACCCATGCTTTTAACACCAAAATCTAATCTGTGTTGATCGCATGTTTTTACAATAAGAAGTAGCAAGTTGACTTGACTCGAGTTTTGTACATCTTAGAAAAGCAGGATCTTAAGAGATGACACTAGAACTAATGTCATCTCATAGTCATAATTCAAAATAATAGAATAACTTGTGTTATTTATGCAGTATGAAATAATGGATTGCTATAATAAAAATAATAATAAGTCAAACTGACACTATTGTTTTAAAATTTGAATAAAAAGGATCTGAGCACAATTGTTGTTGCAATCACATAACCGTGATTCAATAAAGTAACAGTTTGAATCTATTTAAAATTTCTTAAAATAAAAAAGGACAATAAAATATGTTTGAAAATGACTTTATACAATTTTAGCAAAACTCTTAATCCATAAAAAAAATTGTTAAAAGCTTATTTTAATGAAAATGTTAATTACAATACAAATCTTTCATAAACGTATTTTAATTTACTTTCTGTAACAGCAGATTATGTTTTCTTAATTTTTTTGATTCCAATAAATTCTTGATATAATTAAAAATTACTCAACTAATGGAAAATTTGAAAATAAAAATGTAAGAAATTAATAAACTTAAGAGTGTGAATAAAAACATTTTTCGATAGATATTAAATCTCTTTTTCTGTACATTAAAACTTTACTAATTATATGCGTTTTAATATTGTATTAAAAATACACTTAATATGATTTAGATGTTTTAAGAATATTAAAATGATAAATTTCTTTAATTAAATGAAATGAAGATAATGTGATTAGTAGATCGAAATAATAAGTAGCAATTACTGATTTTTAATATACTTGGAAAAATTAAACATCATTTTCTAAGAATAACGAACAATTCATTTACCAAAGGAACTTTTGAAATTATTTTTATTTGCAGCAATTGTCCAGTACTTGATAGATATTAATAATTTGGTGCGCATTTTAAAACTACATTGTATTTAATAACTTTTAATCCTAAAATATTTATAAATTTCAAAAAATTACTTTCAATAACAAAAAATAATATTTATTGTGCAATTATTTTTCCAATTTACTTGTTATTAGTACTATTAAAATACTTATTACTTTAGATAGAATAACTTTTTTGATTAGATTTGAAGACAAATAGGTTTGTTATTCAAATCACTTACAAAAATAGCTAACTGAATTGAAAGTAAATTTTTATTATGATTATTATTTAGTAAATATTGAAAATATAATATTTTTATTTTGGATGCTTAAAATATTCTGAATAAAATATCTTAAATAAAATAAATTAGTTATAACTTTAGACATTGATAATCAGATATATATTGAAAAATAATATAATTTAACTGGAATATTAAAATTTTGTGTTTTAACTTTTTAAAAATAATGGAAAATTTACTCATTAAAAATCTCGTAATTACAGATCTTTAGTACATCCTTTATTAAACAATTTTCAATTTCCAATAATGAAATTTTTCAAATCAGCCATCTTTTTTTACTTAGTATAATTGGATACTTTCAGTGGACATCTAAAATTTTTAAAAAATTGGCAATATTAACATCAGAGCATGATACATTTGGTAGCGGTTCTTATATTTTTCAATTTTGTGATTTACGATTGAGAAAAAAATTCTTAACAAGCGCCATGAGCCCATTGAATATAGTAGTCTATATACCTCTACTAGGCGTCTTTATATAATGGGTTGTTCGGAAAGTTGTTTCGTTTTACAGGAAAAGGAAAACGTCTAGTGAATAAATATTTCATTATGAATTGCTTATTCTCAATTCTAGTCCAATAACTTTTATCATATTTCTTGTTCGAGCATGATTTCATACTCATAAAATGGTTGGTTTTCACTAACAAAAAATTGATTCAGGTGGGAAAAACGAAATGACTTTCCGAACAACCCAATACTTTTATCAATTACCCGATTTTTTCTTCATGTGATTGTGCAAAATCCAATAAAAATATATTGTACCGTTAATTCATTGAAAAATAAACAAATTATTGTCATTGAAAAAAATTAACTTGATACATTAATCCTAAAAGCCAGATGCTTGTTGTTTCCACGCATAAAATAGTATTTGTGATTATGTGTTTGATCTTAATTTCCAATAAAGTTTTCCATAATTTTGCAAACTTTACAATTTTAACTTTTATAATAATTATTTTTGAGTGCAACTCATTCTATCTAAGCAATTTGTTTATATATCAGATTAGAAATTTAGATTAACAAAAAAAATTCATATCATGTTTAAAATTCCATAGAAAATAGTAGAGAAGTTTCCTGACCCATTAAACAAAATAGTTTCTCATAACAACGTCTAAGTAGAAAATTGTATATATCTCAGCATAATACTGATTGATGCAGATAATATAACATCTTCTGGTGGTAAAGAGAGAATTGATTATGTGGTCCAATAAGGCACAGATACTGGTAGCCTCAATCTGTATGGTCAAAAATAAACAAGAAAACGTATGATAATTATAATGTCAAACATTCCATTTTCAATGAGATAGAAAATAATAAATTTCCACAATAATCGAAACTAAGATGGTTGCAAATCATGAGTCAAAGAAAAATCAGAAACATTATGCGAGATTATAAGTCACTAAAGATTATAAATATTTTTGAAAGAAAATTTTAAAACATTCGTCTAGGTCTTTTTCATAAACACTTATTATTAACTTGAGAGAGCATATTATTGAAAAATATTTACTCCTAAATGATAAAGATGACTTTATTTGAAATAGGTTGATAAAATGGAAAGTTTAAATAAATTTAGTTTCCTCTTGTATTTGCTACAACACGGTTGTATTCAACTGTCATTTCCTCAAAAACCGATAAATTGAAAATTGCGAGTGTAATCTCCTCGAAGAACATATTAACTGACTTGATTTTAAAATTTTATACAAATTAATCATCTGTTATAAAGATCTCTATTAGAAATCTGTGGAACCATTTCAGGTACTTTCCTTGAGCACCGTTGTAAGAACTCACGTTTAAATAAAGAAGAGGCTTTTCAGTTGGATAATGGCTATTAGGTTTAATGATTAAAAAGAGCTTCTCAATGTACGAAATTTGTAGATTGTATTCAATTATCATTTCTTCAGAATATTCGATAAATTAATGATTTCAATGATTATCTTTCTTAAGATAAATTATCTCATTTGACTGCAAAATATATTTCAGATCAACTATGAATAATAAAAATTTCCTATCATCTATCATGTTAAAATGATGTTGAATCAACTACAATGTTAAATCATAAATGATGTTAAGTCATCTATGATGTTAAATCTACTATAATGTTAAAATTTATTCAAATGACTATCAAATTATACAAAAACACAAGAAAATAATTGTTAATTTTAAAATAAAAAGACAGTTGCATCATGATAAAACTGTGAAACAGTACCAATTTTCCCGTCGTAGTACCAATTCGCAACATTTTGTGTTTATTTTTTACCTCAAAAATATTTTTTATTCTTAATTTAATTTTCTAAGCAAACAAATATCTTGTTATTAAAACTTTCAATGTTTGAACAGGCTGTAATTTTATTCTTGAATATGGAACTATATTTTAAACTAAATGCTTCTAAAAAACTATATGTTTAAAAAACTCCTATTTTCTATCACAAAAATACTTATAACAGGTTATGCACTAGTTTATGCTTGTCACATTACAACATTATTCACTATCTTTACACATTTTAACTATTATAAGTTTAATTATGTTACTATAAAAACGGCGGCTTTTTGATTATATTATGTATCCTATAATAATTTAATTTTCACAATCTAATTATATTCTTTGAAAGTACTTATTATCACTTCTTCAAATCCTTATAGCCTCTTAGGCTTCTTCATTCATCCTATCCTCATACCATCAAACTTGGAAAAATTCTAAATTTTCAAAAGAAACAAAAAACTTCAAGCAAGTATTTCATTCGCAAAATCAAGAAAAAAATCATGTTTTTATTTTTATATTCTCTTCTCTTTTTTATACTTTGCATTGTTAAGTTGAGGATTAGAGTTGAGTTGAGAAAAAAATTAGAAAATCGTTAAACAGATTAGCTATTAAATTACTTAATTTAACGAGAGAATCTTGGAATGCAAAAAATAATATGAAATAAATATTATTTTTTGCAAACAATATAGTGTATCTATAAAAATAAATTAATGTGATAGTAATTAATAAAATAATAATATAAAACAAATTAAATGACAAAAAAATATTTTTATTGAATTTCTTATTATTTACAAATATACATTATGTATAAGGAATTTTCTAAATTCACACATGAATATCTTCATAGCTTACAATGCGTAATTTATAAATACTAAATATAATGATTTTAAATCACCATTAAACTATCTGGCAGGTCTCTATAGCTGTCTAGTTATTTCAAAATAATTTTTAATTATGAAATGCACAGGAATTCAATACCAATAGAACTGAACATTAATCTAAGAACAAGAAGTGATTTCAACATTATTTTCTATTTATGTTTTTCAAAAGTAATGGAAAATTTCTTTGACAACACATAGGATTCAGTTTAAGAAATCCCAACTATTAAATGTCTTATATATGCAAACAAATAAAAGATAAAGCAGCAAAGATGCCCCACTGCTCTAAACGTTTTTGCTTAAATATTTATTTAAGCATTTATTCAAAATTACGAAGCACACAAACTACAGATCTTACTGTAGTTTGTGTAATACAACAGTCCTCTTTCTTCGAAGTGGAATGTCTAGATTCAAATTCAACCATTTTGAAAAATGAGAGTATGTTTCTGTTTTTTCCTGTATGTTCGACAAGGATTTAAAATTTTATGGAATTCTACTGTTGAGATTTTAAATGCGTTCAGTCTTTGTCTATTATGTTCATTTGTCTATTAAGTTCATTTGTCTATTATGTTTATTTGGATTTTTTTTTTTTTGCAGGGATTTCATTTTTATTTTTATTTTCCATGGTCATCCTGGTTAGTTTATTTATGAATCAAAGTACTCATATTCTCCAGTAAATTAATAAAATACTAAAACTATTTGAGTATACCTACAAGTCATAAATAATACCAGTAAGTCATAAATAAATTTTTCGGATACATAAAATGACATATAAATCATCCACATAAAAAATTTTTAATATTTTATTTTCGAATTTACCATGAGATAAAGAAATATAAAACTAACTTTTTCAATTGCATAAAAATACACGATGAAAATAGAAAATTAAATATCATTTTCGTGAAAAATAAAACAATTATATGTTAGATACAAAGCATCAAATAAAAGAGAAAAAACGAAATATTTGTAAAAGAAAATAGCAATCCATCTCAAGCATATGACACGTATGTAACAAAAACACCTCAACCGTATGACACGGAAATGTGAAACAAATTGCTATTCAGCTTTTCTGCATAAAACATTCAGCAAGATTAAGCAAAAGAAATTTAATGTTCTAAAGCTTATTCTTGTTTGAAAGAGAAAAGACTTGCTGATAATATAAATAATTCTTATGCTTATAATAAAATGTGTCCAACACAGTCAAACAAAAACAAATTTAGTTTCCTCCCACGAATTTATTTTTCCTCTTTAGCACGTATTTCTTTTAATGTTGTAAATATAAGGCTTATAAAAAATTAACATTTGTATTCCCTTATGTACTTTACTTTCTGGAATATATTTCCGTACATATTTTTATATAAACGTTCTCATAAAATATCGTTTACAGTATCGCATTTTCAAAATTCATAGTTAAAATAGTAAAATTGTATTTTAAATCACTATGTTTTGAAAGAATTAATGTATAGTTAGTTAAATAAAGAATAATGATTCGAAGAAATCTCTACATTTATTTTCCATTAAAGCTAACACACTAAGTCAGAGAAATGTGTTCGGCTAAAAATTTGTGTGATGTGCAGTTTATTCTTTAAGATAATAATGATTAGTTTTCAAAGTAACCATCATTAATAAATTGGTTATTATGAGCTCCACTTGGCTTATTGGTGAAATACCATTCTTCAAAGCGATAGGTCCCGGTTCTGTCCTAAACACTTTTGTGTAATGAAAGACCGATGTTGTCTATCTGCCTTCTTTATACACATCTTTTGAAGAGAGTGTTTAAGAGTTTTTCAGGTTTATTCTCTTGCAAAACGGGAATACTTCGCATTATCTATGAAAAAAACCTTAAGAAGACAATTTGTGAGATAAATATTTAATGGTTAATAATAGTGTTTAACTGTTAAGCTAACCATTAGTGGCGTAATGAAAGTAATGTTCATAAAAACTTATAATGCAAAAAATGATTTCATAGCAAATTTGTCATATTTAAATTGTACTTAAATATTTCTTATTAGGTGCGGAAGCGATTTATATCCATCGAGTAAGATGCCTGTTATTTTATAGTTCATTTGAGGGAAGTCGAGATTCCACCGGATAAGTGGCTGTTTATTCTACTGCATTACTACTGTTGGAATTGGTCATGTTAACCGTCAAAAAAATGTAGAATCGTTTGATTCATGATTATCAAACGAACAACATGTAAGACCTTATCAGTCTCCCGCTTATTAACAACTAAAACGATATTCATATTATTGGCATGACTTTCAAAATTTGTTCAAAAATTAAGGCTACAAACATAAAAAATGAGATATTTCGACAAAAAAAGGGTTTAATGTAAGAAAACTTAATATATCAATACCATATGCTTCGAGAAAAGAAATGATAACAAAAAAATATGAACTTGTGTTTATCGTTGGTAGAAATACATTAAGAGGAAAACGAAAAAATTAGGATACGTCATATGATGAACATTTTATTGCTTTGTCTTTTTATTTAATATAATAAGAGGTGTAATCAGTTATTGTATCTGTAAAAGCGTTCAGCAATCTTTTATACTATCAATGAGGCTGTTGGTTACTGATTGCATGAGTAATATTCCAAAATGTATGTTTTAACACCTGAAGGATTCTGGTAAATATTTGTTGACTATGGATCATCATGGAGCATTTCGATTATGTTCAATAAGATTGAGACTCCGGAAAATTCGTTAGTCACATCAAATAATTAATACTTATTCCTTCCTCAATATTCAAGAGCTCAATGTGACTTGATATTATCATCCATAATCTTCTCTCACAGTCTCTTAAAAAAGTCGCAAGAAGGTGTCAAAAAATCTCCTACCTATAATTTTGCTTTCACGATATTATCTTAAACGATATGGATTGGTATACTCTAGTTCAAACACACACAATATGATTCTTCTTCATACAAAGATGTTATTTTCACCAAAGTAATTATTTTCCCTATATCTGAAGAAGTTAATGCCTCCCAGGTCCTTCTAAATATTAACTCTTCAAGAATTATTTCATGGATTGAATCTGGATGCCTTACTGAAGTGTATATATACAATTTAAATTAAGTATGCGCGTGGTTTGCTCATGGCTCCAAGACAGACGGGCTCTGATATGAAACTGTGTGATAGAAAAACTCACTATTATTTTACAGTAATGAAAAGCATCTTTCAACTAGCCATCTATATATAGTCAGTTTAAATATTATTGTTCCAAGTCTTGAGATAATCGTCCAACAGCTATATGTTATACCACCATGAATTAAAAACCACATTGTAATCTTGTGTCTCTTGGATTACCTTTTATTTTGTCTCGCGGATTGTATATGGTGTCTGAAACTGTTGAGTATTTAAACTCTTTTCGTATGACACCTATAATTAACTAGCTACTTCTGCTTGTGATTGTCTAAATTCTAGCAAACAATTGGTACTCAATAGCAGTTTATCAATCAAATGGGTGGTATTTTTAATTGCTATCTGTCCGTCTAGGATTTTCATTTTTGAAAAAGGGATTCAATTTCAAACAGATTCCAAATTATACAGTTTCTGAAAATACTTCAAATCAAACTTTTTTTCTCTAATGATCATTTTTACCATTAAACAAACTAGAAAACTTACATTAAAATTATTTCCAAAAGTACACTATATAACATTAATTAAATTTTTTTTTAAAGAATAATGATGGGTGTTTTTATTTATTAAAAAAAACATGACTGCAACTTTAAGTTTGTGCTCTAGTATGCCTTACTTGATCTGAACCTTAGAATGATTCAGGTATAATAATTATAGGGATTATGGGAATTCTATAGTGATGATATTCGATAACAATGTGTTTTATTAAAAATTCTATAATATTTGTTGCAGTACGGACTCTAAGCAAGGTGACAATAACTTCACCAACTATTAACGTTTCATAATAGACAAGAGCGCCTTTGAGCTATAAATAATAGAGAACAGGATGCTGGAACGATGTCAAGTTGCTTTAGAGTCTTTTCAAAAATAATCTTGAAATTTGTTTCCTTTTCTTGCATCCTAAAAGAAAGCAAACGTTGCAAAAATAGATTTGACACCATCCCTTCAGTGTAAGTAACAGTGTGGAGAACCACTAATCCCACATCTTGATCAAGTTTCGCCAAATCATTTAATAACAGTGGTTTCTGATATGATACGATCCATGAATCTCTTTTATTTATGAGTTCATCGTAACGCTATTAGTCAGAAGAAAATAAACTGCTGCGTTTCTTTCTGAGTAATTACCAACATTTCGTTAAGATTCTTTGGTACAGAGCATGTCCCATGATCATTCTGCTTAGCAGGTTTTCCTGACCTCTTGCAAACTGTAAACATTGGATCAGCCATTGCCAAGAAACTTGGGCACAACAATGGCATGTCACCACCATCAATCATTAGAATCAATAAACTGATCAGGCAGACGTGAACTGCTGTACCAGTATATACCATCCAATCTTTGTATTATTCTTTGCCCAAGCAAATTAATGTTTTTATAGCTGCTAATGATCTATGTTTTGGCTCTAATCCTCAGGACTTAAACCTCCAAATTTCCAAAAAATTAATAATTCTAATTACTATAATGCTTATGTTAAATTAATATAATCTATCATGTTCCAGTAATTTTAATCTTCAGAGTAGTTATACAAAAAGAGGAATATTTGAGTTCATTTGAATATTATACAATTCTCTAACCTCTGATGAATATGCGTTAAATTTCATATCTTTGAAAATGTAAACAGTTAAAGACCGTCTTTATATATTCAAGAAGCAAAAAAAGTAAAATATGCTGTGTACTTCCCCAATATTGATTGATTTAATAAAATTTGACATACTTATGTTTATTACATAAGTTACTTAGAAATTAAGTTGCTTAATTGCCTACTTAAATTATTTACCTATGTTATTTATTACTTAGAAAGCATAATAATGTGTGCAATCTTCATTTGCAAAAAGGAGAAAAAGTAAGGAAAATGTGGTGTGATATCCGAAAGTTGCCGAACAGATTCGCTTAGAATTTTAAATAGATGTTTTCTTGTAATTTCCAGGAAATAACTACATTCCTTGAAAAAAATAATAAGCATTATATATTCCTTAAAAGTTTCTAGTCTTCTACCATATAAAAATCATATTGAAAGAGATAAAAAAAAATGTATACAAATTTATTTCATTCCATGCGCCTCACTGGATTTAAAACGAATTTGCATAATATTTTCTTTAACATTTCAAAATTTAATTTACTCTCATAAGAAGTAACTATCAATGTTCATAAATAGTTAAGAGGAAAGTAAAAGAAAAAATTATTGTACCCATAATCTGAAATAAACTAGATACATTAACACGAAATTCGAAGTACGTATTCTTTATCATTCCAAAGGATTGCTACACTGACAGAAGATTAATAGTCTCATAAATTTGATGAAAGGGGTAAAAAAAGATATAAGCTTTACAATTCTATATTTTAATAGATTTGAAGCAAATGGTGCTTATCATGTAGAAGAATTGACAAAATTTATAAAATATTTTTGATGTCCCAATAAAAATAAGAATCAAAGTTATAAATGAGTCATGAAATATAACATATGTTTCGAGAAATTCCAATAAAATTTTTAACTAAATTTTAAGTTAACTCGAAATAGTAAGAAAGATTATAAAACGAGGCTGGAGTTTCTAAAAGTAGGGTATCAAGGAAAAATAAAATATACTGAGAAATTAATAACGGCAGGGACAAAATATTCTATGTTAAGCAAAAAGATTATTTGGTAAAGTCCTATGATAACGAATTTAAGTAAAGAATTATTTTGATTAATACGAAATTTTTCGCTCGGGAATTATTTTAGTTTTTCGTTTTCGTTTCAGCTTTCCGTTTAAAACTATCTCAAAAGAGTGAAAGGTAAGCATTCAGATTACTTGCAACATTTTGAGTTTTGAAATTTAAAATTTGACTTGCATACATTTAACATAAAAATAACTTAACTGTAGCGTTAAAAATTATAATCTCTTTAAATGTAATGGTTAAAATTAGTTTTTTATAGTAAAGTATATAAAGAAAATCTCTCATTATATGTAAAAAATACGGTATGCTTATCAACAAAATGACAATGGAATACCTGTAAAATATTAATCAAACTTGTGATGGAAAAAGATTTCCGTAAATAATTTATGATAGTCGATTAATGAAACGCGCGCAATAGATAGCGCTAAAGTTTCCATTGGCTGTGGCATTCATAAAAGATAAAAAAAATTAATAGCAAACTATTAAGATTAATATTATGATCACTATTAAGATCAGCATTTAAGTCCATAGATTTTGAGATCATGCAACTATTTTTTTATAAATACTGTGTCATTTAAGCTCAAATTTATAAATAAAAAAAGATACTAAATCATACATGCTTATTATCCACCAGAGTCAATGGAGAATCAAACCAGAGTCGCTAAATAGGAAGTCCAAAGCGAGTGACGCTTTTCTTAATTTATTGTAACCTCAATTAAAAGGCTACTTACATACAATCTTGATGTCATCTATGCTTTTCTTTTGCCATCAAAATTACTAACTCAACAAGCAATATGCAACAAAATCCTGAACAAAGTAATTGAATCAACTATTGTAACCCTAAAAAGTGAAAGTTGTGACAAATAGCATCCCTTCATTTAAACAATTCAGCCATTAAATAAATAACCATTTCTATTTTCGGTAAATTAAAGTTTCTTCCAAGCATAACCTTACCTTAATGAAAGTAGAAATAATGTATATTATTCAATTATAATGTGTGTTATTTATAATGTTTTAAACTAAAGTAAAAATAATGTATATTAATAAATATTTTGTAATTTATTATTGTGATAAATATGTAAAATATTTAAAGTTGGGACAATTTTTAATAAATTTTAAAAAAATGGAATTGCTTTTCTTTTACATTTTAGATGGATTAGATTTCTATTTTTATAGATTTATACTAGTACAAATAAATAATTGCACAACTTCTAGTTAGTGATATGAGTGCTACCTTTTTATACCCATACCTTTTTATACAAAACAAGCAATAATAAACATTAATCATTATTAATCTCAATATTATAGCATCTTGCTGGGCATTTATACCAAATTTGTATTAAATACTTAATTTTAAATAAGTGCTATGTATATAAAAAATAACATTATGTTAAAACTGAAATCTGAACATGTAATGAAAGCAATGTTTAAAAACTAATAAAAAAATATTAATTAAATTGCTTTGTACCATTATGTATGCATGTTTATATGTATATATACAGTTCCAGTGTTTTCATTTCAATTTGTAGCACCCCGAAATAGATTATACAATTTACACATAATAAAATTTAAGAATATCCATACTGTCAAATACTTTATAAAAATTTATTTGCTTATTGTATATTATACATATACACATATTTTTAATAATATTATCTACATTTTAGAAGTTTTCTTTTAATTCAACATTATCCTCTGCTATATGGGAAGAATTGGTCCTCCAAAGGATGTGAAGGTCCAGAAGACAAAAGACTGGTCCTCCTGGTTGGGCTCTTAAGCATGGGACTAACAGCTCCACCTTGTAAAAACCAGCCTGTTTCAAAACCCAAAGAAGTAAATACCGGAATGTTTTTATGGAATTCGACTGGAAATCAATTGCTGGAAGAAGAAAAGAATGAAAAAATCTTCGAAGGTGGACAAAACATACAAAGGAGTGCGAAAACTATTGACATGTGGATTACATTGAATTGTTATATTTTTAAAAAACATCTTTTTATTGTTTCCGTCTTTGAATTATTAAGAAATCTTTATTTTCGGAAAATAGTGATGAGATTTTTATATGAAAGCACAGTTAATAAAATAGAGAATTTAATTTTTAAAAAAGAAAATATATATAATTTAATGAAATATTAAAATACAAAATTACAGATTGGCAAGTCTGTTTATTTGTCTAAGCATAAATGCTTAAAAGTTTTTGAGGGATATTTTATGCATAAATTGTTGATTATTCTTCCCAACCACATAAATACTTCGAAAGAATAAAATATCTTCCTATGAGGAAAAGAGAGATCACTACGAAAATAAGTTTTAAGAATTATTATTTGCAATTTATTTATTTTTGTTTTATTCAAATAAGTGTTTTATTATATGATTTCATTATATAGTAATGGTTAGGATTAGGCTGTTTCGAAAAGAAAGCTCCTACTCATAGGCAGGCTTCGGTGAGTTTACATCTTGTCATTGTATTTCAAAAACAATTACTAAGAATTTTTGTTTCTTTTAAAACTTGAGTTGAAAATAAAACAGCAGCGCTTATAACTTTAATTAATTCACTATATTTTTGTTTGTCTAATACATTTGTTTAATTTATTAAATAATAGAAATTTCTTTTTCATTGGTTAACTAATTCAAAAAACATCTTCGAATGCAAAAACGTAATCCAAATTAAATTTTCACATTTTAAATATTATTTAGCAACTTTCCTTTATGCAGATTTTTAAGATAATTTTTAATTAATCATATTTAAAAAAAATAAAATTACTTAATAGATCAATCTAAGATTATGTGAATAACAAACATTTTTATAACACATACAAACAGATTTTTTTAGGGAATTATAATAAAAATTTTCCAATGCAATTTTTTTTTCTTTTTTTTTTTATGCCGTGAAGCCACATAGTGGTATTAGTGTGAAACATTTGGAATAGATGACGTTGCATATCTTTAATTTTTCATAGCTAAAATATTTTTCAACCTATTAAAATCGTTCATTTTTTAAATGAACTAATTTAAATATTATGAGGCTTTGCTATACATATTATTACTTCTAGTTGAAAATTATATTGGCCTGCTAATCGAACTTGGTTTAATTATCAATAAAAATGAAGGAGTGAAAAAATTGCACGTCGTATGCAAAATATCTAATGAAATGTAACGAAATCATGGCTGAAACCCTTAAAAAAATTAAAATAAAAACGTTGCTAAAAATATTGATAAATATTTTAAAACCTATGATATTATGTTTGTAGAAATATTTAAAAATTTAAATTTATCCAAATCATTAATATAAATCATTGGAAGATACAGAAAATTGCTATAATAAGAGATGATTTTCATCATCTTGAAAATCACTTATTAAAATATCCCATCAGATACTTTAAACATAGTGAATTCATTTATACTTAATTATCATAAAATTCTGTGGTCCAATTTATTTCTATATTCATAATAAATTCCTTTCACAATTGTGAAAAGTATTTGCATTAATTTTTTTATTATTTTGAGTAATAAAATTCTTACTTACAATTGCCATATTTATGGATACAATAAAATAATCCAAAATAAAATGTGCTTAGAAGATTTTAAAAAAATTAAGAAAAATTGAAATTATATCAAAATGTTTTATGCAATAAATAAGAAAATCATATCCCAAAACATTAAGTGCTTGGCTTGCCTATGTTAAAATTTGTTTTAACCTTACGCGAAAGTGAAAAGGTTGAAACAGTGTTTACATTTTATACACTTGCCATTTTCTTCAAAAGATGGCAAAGGTAATTTTCCAGAATCTGAAGGAAAACTCAACGTATAAAAACACTACCAGACAGATTTCTCTCTAAGATGGCACTTGAGACATCAAACTCAATTTTTCCACAGGGACGCCTCTTTGAAATGACGAGTCAACTTGAATTGAATCAACACAACTGTGTGAAAGAGATTTCAAAATATAACGTTTGTACCAGAAATGGAGAAATTCTAGTAAAGAAAAAATGGTACTTTATATATTTTGTTCAGTGATATTTATTCATGGGCAATTGCCACGTTAATATTTATAACGTAGATTTTTTACAAAAACTATTGTTTTAAAAAATTTTTCCCATTACTGACAATAAAATAAACTAGAATGATTCTAAAATATTTTTGTGTTGCAGTATTGCAGTAAAATAATAAAAATCGTTAAATTCAACTTATATGAAGATACGTCAAAAAGCTAAATAATATATTTGTTTTATGATATCATTTTATTTCTTTTCTTAATCAATTCTTTTGTAAATCATCTTTATTTCTAGTTAATTTCCCTTTATAGTTTCAATGTGTGATCTTCAGTTTCCGCTGTCTATATCTGCCTTATTTTTAAACATTTCATATAACTAAGTAACGGTTAGAAAAAAAGATTGAACTATTCATCCAATGAGATCAGAAAATTCCAATGAATTTTTGGTACTTTTTATTACGCTGGAATTTTCTGCTGGAAGATATTCAATATGGAAAAGCTATCGTAGCTCTTAGCTTTTTCACACGGGAACGACAAATTTCCCCTTTCCCACGTACTTTAACATCATATAAAAAAATATTTCGAAACAATTGATAAATAAATAACGTTTGTAAAGAATTGAAACCCAAAATAGCAAAATCCGTAAAAAATTTTAAAAGAGAATTATTTTTAGATATCATATCTTATTATTAAACATGAGAATAAATTATAAGAAGAACGCTTGTAGCAACAAAATTATAATTTATGATAAATTTAAGAGAAGACATTATAGGAAAAGACATAATTTTCAATAACATATAACAGAAAAAATGGTCCATTTCCTCTTACTTCAAAATACAACTTAGTCGTCAATAAAACAGAAACCAGTTTGGTTCATATCCATGTATTACAAAATAGTAACATTAATTTATTTACTATGAAAATATTACACTTTAACTATAGAAGAAAAATTTTGATTTGATTTTAAATTAGTAACCCCTGTATGCAGCTCTTTTTTTTATCACCTCTGAAGTCATGGTGTAACACTTGAGCTGATACATCCTTCAAATTCTTAGTTTCACTCCTTGAACAGTATTACGATTACATTGCTATAATTGTGACATTTATGGAGGTAATGATTATCCTTATTGGATAAAACATTCAACACTTTACCTGTGAATTACAATCATGTATATCCGATTATTTAAAGCAATAGTTTTTTAGCCTCGCCCATCAGAAGATTCTGTATTTAAAATCAGAGGATCACTTATATGATCACTTTAGTACTCAGTGAGTCTTGATACTCAGACCGCTCTTTTGGGAAAAAGAGAGTCCCGTTTCGGATTCCAGCAACTCTTGAACAATGAAGGAAGAATGGTGCGCTTATTCTTTCTAAAATTTGCTCTTAGGTCCTTTTGAAATTTTTTTTCCATTATGACATGTGAATATCTCTTCAATCTATTAAATCTTCAAAAAGAGTTATGATATCTCACATTAGTCTTTGATAGCTTAACTGCACGCTACACAAACAAGAATTTTAAAAAAATTGGTGAAATTCCAAATACTCACAACTATTATTAATGCAAACTTTTAATTTATGAACATAAAAGGTGCATATATATATATATATATATATATATATATATATATATATATATATATATATATATATATATTAATTCTGACGTTATTGAAAAAGAAACGGATATTGCTGATATTGCTTTTCTACTTCCCAGATGTATATCAGATAGAATAAACGCTTGAAAACCTTTCTCTCTTACGACACTTGAATACGACCCATTATTTATAAAAAGCTCCTTTCAAAATAGAAAAATTTGTGGTTGAATGAAGTCTTATGCTTTCTTCTATAAAGCTCACTAAGAAATGTATAATTGGAACTACATTGAAAGAATAATGCACAAAAATAACTTGTTTTTAAAATTAAATTAAATATCTAGATGTATGATAAAACAATCGCATTAAAATTATAATAAATCCAATAAATGAAATCTGAATAAGATAGTTATTTTCATATTATTATTTCATTGTATGAGGAAAGAAAAAAGAAATTACGATCAATATATAATAAAATAGTTTAAGGTATGTTTTAAATATTCATTTTATGGTCAAACATATAATGGTATACTATTTTATCAAATACATGAAGAATGTTAAATCATTATAATGTACTATAGTTATGTAATGCACTACAGTTTATCCATTTCAACTATACACTTTAAATATATAACTTCTACCAGATTGAAATAAAAATTTTATGGTGTTAATAAATGTTATAATTTTAATATAAGCGTTGAATTTCATAATGAAATCTTTTTGATTTTTAGAGGAAAAATATAATTCTTAAAATATGCTACTTTTATACTAAAATTAACAATGTACGGCTTAATATTTCTTATATATTTTCTTAATCTGATTTCAAGATATTATTTTCTTCTATCAAAGCAAGTCTTGAAAACTTTATGACATCTGGGATTGAAACGAAATTGATTTGTGTAGTCAATAAATACAGGATCCGAAACCATATTTATGAGAATAAAGAAATAAAAAGATACCAATCATATATATTCGCTTTTATTGCTTATGCATTGGAATCAGCCTATTTACTAAACTCTTCAGTTCGTAGCTCATCCTGATTGGTATGCATTCCTATACGATAAAATCAAATGACTTACAATAAGCTCGGAAAAAAAGGGATGTATATATTTCTTGCTACAATTAACTAGCTATTTCGCTTAGATGTGCTTATTTTAGACCAGTTTAAACACTGGTTTATCAAAAGTTTCTTTTATTTTCAATATCTACTTGAATTATTTTCATTATTTCTGCCAAAGATAACTTACATTTAAATTTTTGTTTAAAATAGAGAGTTGAATATCCTAAAGGAAATGTCCTTGTGAAATAAATTTTTTCAATTTCTTCTGGGGAACACTTTAACAGAAATCATAATTTTTTGCACATTATGTGTAAAAGCCTTCTGAGACATTTGGTGACATTGTCAGTTTGAAAAGTATCAACATCCTCAAAGTCTCATAGATTGTCCTACATAAAAAAAGGAATTTCAATAATAGTACATAGTTTTATTTTTATTGAAAGTATGTGATTAGTTATAATACATAAAATCCTAAATATAATAATTATAAAAAAATTGACTTACAAAAATGGGGCCTTGACTGAAAACCTGTTTTCATATTTTATTATACTTCTGGTTTCAAAATTATTTGAAATCATGTCCTGTGACCCATTATCAACTAGTTCTGAAAATCTTCCTCTAGAATATAATATATATATATCTGTTAAAAAATCGAGGGTTACATAGCAATGTATTGGCAATTCCGATTTATTTACTTCTTATACAGTACGCAGAGTATGCTGTCTGTACTTTTTTCATTTTTCTCTAACATGATGATTGCTAGTTAACATAGAATGTGTAAAATTTAATTGGCTAATTTAGAATTTTACATGATGAAAAGTATAATAGATAGTATAAACTTATAAGAAATGTAGTAATGAACACTTAATATATGGTTATAGGAGACTCATTTTTTTATACTAATGTGCCAATTTTCGCTGTACATTGAAATTAACTTTTAAATTTACCCAACTAATAATGTAATGTATTTTCCCAATTTTAACATATTTCCTTTGTTTAATTTATTAAAGATTTTAATTTTTTTTTAAGATCTTTCATATTTCTGCCAATTCCATGCCGTTCGAAGCAATTGTATTTGTTATGGGTGTTTCGAGCCTGTGCTGGCTAAGCTAAACATAATGACAAAATATGTTTCATTGCTCAATTTTATAATTTTAATTGAAAAAGATGTATATAATCCATGAATTGCTGAAGCTTATTTTTTTCCTCATTTAGGAAAAGAAGTGAGATTATGTGGAAATTTAAAGCTAAGACTACCTGATAAAAAAAAGAAAGAAAAGCTCTAAAGAAAGCTCCAAAATCCTTGTGATGATTTTTAATAGTGAAAAACTGAATTTGGCAACTTTTGACTTTTGTTGATATTGTGAGAGATATCATAGTTATTCCAATAAAAGTATAAATTAAATATATCGTGAATATCAATAAAAGTATGTTGCTTATCGAGTGTATATAATTAAATATAATGTATTGACATAATTATTTTTAAGTACTTTGTAGGGCTTACAAATATTAAAAATTAATAATTAACCCTCAAATAAGCCTTCATAAAAATCACTCCTTAAGTGCTGCTTTTCTTTTAATAGAACTAAAAAATATTGTTTTTAAATAAGGTTTTTAGGATTTCGCAGCCGAATAATAACTTCACAGTAATTTCTATCGCGAAATTACTGTGAAGTTATTGATACAAATTGCTTACTATTGATACTTACAAATATAAAGTTCCGGAACCATTATATATATCCGCAATTCTTGATAATATATATTTCACATTTATTTTGCAAATTCATTACAAATTCATTTGCCCTTTTCATATAATTTATATGTAATTCTAAAGTATAAAATTAATTACTAATCAATAATATAACATACGATATAAAACTAGTGATGAAAGTTTTGATTAGTGCTTGTGCTCGACAAAAACGTGACCTACGTTCATGCGAGTTTTTCAGCTTTTTTCAGTAGTATTTTAATTAGTATATCAACAAAGATAAATTATTACGGAGCTTATAAAAGGGAAAAGAATCAACAAGTAGGCAATTCATACATAAATAAACATGTTCTCACTATTTTATTAATAGTCAGCTTCGGCATCAATGCTCAGATGTGGCATTAAACGTGAAACAAACAATTAAGCTTTCGTAAGACTGTCTTCACAACACCTGCGGAAGCTGTATTTGTAGACATTGCAGTATATGAAGGTCGAGTCATCTATTCTTGTTAAGGGGCAAATGGCCTCGCGTTCGAGACAAGCGAGATCGCATCTGTTCTTAGTGAATCATTAAGGCTTAATTGCTATCCAGGAGACAATAGATGAGGTTCTCTTTTATTTATTTTGAGATAGAATAACTGCAAAGAAGGTTCGAGTTTGGCTTTTTATCTTAACATAATTAGTACACATTCAACTATTATGAAATATTTTCGCTTATTACATATGAGGGTAATGCAGATTTGATTAATTGACAGCCTTTTGTAAATTAATTGAAAGATCTCATTATAAATTTTTGTCCTAACTTTTTTGAGGAGAATATTATTTAAATGAAGTGAAATTTTCGTCATGGCACTCCATTATTGCTCATCTTTTATAGCTTATGAATTTTCTAATTACAAAAGTGAAAGATATAAAGTTTATAAATGAAAGTGATTATAATGATCAAAAGTGAAAGATATAAAGTTATTTTAGTGAAAGATATAAAGTTTGGTAATGCTATCATATTTAAACCAATTTGACAAACATTGAGAATCTTATGGTCCCAGAAATAAATTAGTCACCTTTTTATTAATGAAGATTGCATAAATAATTGTACCCCCAAGTTTATTTTTAATCTAGTAGTTACGTAAAAATAATAAAAATGTATTATTGAGGAAATTCAAGATGAATGTTTATTCTAATGTGTACATTTTATTAAACAATTTGGACTCTTTGGAATGCTTGCTTTATTTAACTATTTTATAGATAAAACTCAATAAACTTTTTGTAAAGAGGTACAATTTTTTAGTGTAATTTTCTAGCATTATTTAAAATCATTAATAAAATTTTCTTTAATAATGTATTTGGTTTCAAACATTATTCACTTTATTATTTTCTTAAATTCTAAAATTTAAAACTGAATTTTGTAATAATTTCCTGGCAATAATATAAATTAAATTTCATTTTCTTTATTCCATGTTTTAATGTTAGAATTTCTCAGTAATTTCATGACAAGAGATTAAATTAAACATATTTTTCTATATCTGAGTAAAAATTTTGTAGCAATTTAATGAAAATAATGTAAATTAATATTTTTATTCCACGTTAATGTTTATATTTTAGTATTTTATAGCAACTTCATAACAATAGTATAAATTAGAATTAAATATTTCATGATAATAAGTTATACGTTAGGATTCTAAAGTTTTTTAGTTTTAATTATAAGAAAATAATTAATGTTAGAAGATTAGTGATTTACATTTAATATTTAATGAAAGCATTTAATTTGGGAAATTATTATAATTATTAATATTTCTTTCAGATGTAAAATTTAAATAAAATTCATCTGTGAAAAATTGCCCACAGTAAGAAATAATTTATTTATCTATTTTTATAAGAATGCTTGCCATCTATCCTGTATGTCAGTATGCCTATTTGCGGATGGGGATGGTTCTGGGTTCAAATACCGGTTTGGGATTGGATATTTTTTCTCTCTCCTGCCTTTCTTTCTTTGTATAAATGGCTTTTGAAGGGTTGCCTACCTAATAAACCGGTACTTATGGCATGTGTGTACTGAGGAACTCAGACTCGCCACCAAGTTATGTTTCAGTTGGAAAAGTGGAGCAGTGAACCCCATATTACTTCCCTAAACGATGCAAGACAACATATGAATGCTTAGTAAAATTTATCATTGTAAAATTAAATTAATTTTAATACTCTATAAAATAAAAATAGTTATTTTTAACTATTTTAAATAAATTAATACTTATCCAATTCAGAATACGAAATTTAATAGTGGTTATCAAAATATTTGACAGCACAACAAAGGGCCATTCATACAAAATACTCGCAAATGATTGGAATATAGTGCTCATTCTACCATGTTAGAATCAGGACGTAGTTAGTAATCTAATGTAACGTCATATCCACAACACATCACCAGTGGTTATCTGTTGCCGTCTTTTGAATGGTCAGAGAAGGTCTACTGGAACATTTAGGGGATTCTAGTAGGTATCTATTGGACCAAGGTGGATCACTAAAATGATATCCAGTGGACGTTCAATAGATGTACTTATGTTGTGTGGGTATCCTCATAATATCGAATATCCACTATACTAGGAATAAAGCTAGAAAGATCCACTGACTATGTCTAATGTTTCCTCACATTATTTTTTATCTTAGTATCACCAGTATAATATTCTCCCGAGATTGTTTCTGAGATAGTTGACTAAGCCAACCACCATTGCTGAATACAAGAGAGAAACGAGACTCATCATTCAAGAAGATTGTTCTATACCATAGAGTTATTGTAAAACCATGCCTAACTATGAGATGGGTAGGTTTTCCATCAAAGCAACACCTGCCGCATTCTGAGAGAGTTCTTCGATATTTTCTCAAAAAATATCTTATCATAACTATTTAACTTGATATAACAATTTCGTCTCCATTTTTATAAATATATTTATTAATAAGATAGCGTAGGAATATTTGGATAAAAATTTCTAATTTCTACAAAAAGGTTTTTGCTAATATAAATTTATATGCGCTATTGCCATTGTTAAATTTTCATAACTTTGCAAATATGTTATTTAATTTTCTGATTTCTTCCTATTCCTTATTAATATATTTTATTCGTGACTGATACTCAAGAACGAACTTTATTTCTTCTTCTGTATAAGATTGATGCGGTGTATAATAGTACCTATAAATATCATATTTTCAATTATATAAACTTACATAAAACATGTCAAATCAGTTTTTCTATAATTTTGTTATTATTAATTATTTATTTTATATTTATTCGTTAAATTTATACCTGCTTTTGGTCACTTTATTTCACACTGTATTAGATAAAGTGAATTTTAAAAAAATACAAAAATACATAGTTGTAAAAATATTTTAAAAAAGAACAAATAGACCATCAAAACTCAAAAATTCTCAAAAATTTGACACAATAGCTCATTCAGAACTAATAGAAGTGTTACTTGTAATCATCAAAAGTTGCCACATGTAGAATGGCTAGACATCTGGTTATGGTCGATAAAAGGCTTGGTTGGCTTGAGGCAGTCGAAAAGAGAAGAGTTAACATTAGAGAATGTCGATATTTTTATGAGAAAAATAACTCAAACCAGAATCATCAATTAAAGAACAATATTTCATTATATTACACGCACATTCTAATCACTGTAATATATAACCGTTTACAATCAGAATACAGTCACATTTTCTGATATTAGTAAATTGAAACTCAGTAGCACACGCATGGCAGTGCAACAGTAAATGTTAGTAACTGGCAAGTGAAAATTTTAAAAAATTTGAAAAAAAAAGTAATATCAACTTCAGAAACTTTATTAAAATCCTAAAAAACAATGCATACAGCATGTCAAAACAAGTAAAAAGGAAAATGGATATCGGAACAAGGATATGGTGAGAAACTGTACTCATCTGCCAGACCAACACTCCATACACTCCAACACTCCATCCCACTACTACACTCTAAACACACGCTCTCCTTAGAGGGTGTTAGTCTGGTTCAGTTAACTTTAAATTATCGAGAAAGGCAAGTTTTTTATTATGATTTCAAATATTTTTTAATTATTGAAGTTGAGCACTATTGTTCTGTTTCATTTAAAAATTTTATCTCGTCTATGAGAAAACTTTCGACAGTAAAAAGAAAATACGAACAGAGTATTCCAGATAGTTTTAAAATCGGCAAAGAGCAATTTTTGCTTATACGGTGAAATACTTCAAAGACTGCTTCCTTAATATGAAGAAAAGCGATGCCAAAAAATCTAACTTATATCTGAAAAAATTAGACTGAAACTGCAAACAACTTTATATAATGATTTCAACAGCAAATATATCTATTAATTCCAACTAGTATTAATATAGATAACCTGTTATAGAAAATTCAAATTCAAAATTCTCATTAAATACTTACAACGAATTAATTAAATTCCAGGGTTTTTTTAGTTAAGTATAAACTAGCTTATTGTATGCTTGAAAATGTTTATTCACAATAAATCTATGAACTTTTATTTCATTTATAAGATTATTTGCAGAATCACATCATCATAGCAGACATACATCAAAATTTTGTTATGCATGTAAAAATCCTTATAATATTTTTTGTCTTTTTTATGTTTTTGTCTGGTAAATACTATTCATTTTTTTCAGATAATTACACTCCTCTTAGAATAGTTAGTCACCCCAATTCTAACTTAACAGAATAGATGTTTGCCCCTTAATCCGAATTCTTTAAGATCTTAAGTCAAAATGTTTGCATATTTTCAAATAAAGAGATATCTTGAGATATGCACTTAAAAAATATGGAAAGGTAATCTCTTGAAAACCTCTCTTGTTTTAATGGCTTTTTATGTCTTCCTCCATTCATTATAAATGATGTTTACAGGCACTTTGTTAGACAAAATACATCAAACAATCAAAATTTTGATTATTTCATTGACAGTCAAATCATAATATTAAGCATTCATAACTATTTTAAGCATGATGGAATTACGTGGGAATTTAAAAATTTCCTGCTCTAGTTCAAGACATTTGACCATTTGCGCAGACACTGTTTTTAACGATACCTAATTATTCCATATTATAAGCAATTTTAAAATTTTTTATTTGTGTTATTAATAATTATATATTAAAAGTTCAAAGAGCTTTTTTTTAAATGTTAGCAAAACTTCTGTAATTCAACTCAAATATGAAGTAAATTTTATTATAATTTTCCAATTTTTATTGAGAGGACTCTAAGCTTATTCCTTAGATTCTATTTCTATTACAATCATTACCCTTAACAAAAATACCAAATTATACAAATCACGATTTTTAATTTAAATAACCAATAAAGCTTAATTGCAGACGAAGAAATAAACTTCAAGTTTAAAAAATTGTCACGCTTATTTCCTAATCCATCTTCTTCAATATTAACTAATCACATATTTCATCTATAAAATTTTACTGTGAAACTATCTATGAAGTAATACTTATCTTTCTGTAATCGCATTTTGTACATAAGATTTAACAGGACATGGACCTGTGCTTTTAAACTGAACAAATATTGTTGGTGGAGGTGAAAATCAAAACCTCGAATAGTAAAAGGATGACAAGAAAACTAATTGCTTAATTGCCAGCTGGGTCAAATGAAAATTCTTCATTAACTTTACAGCTAAATAAATTTGGAATTATAAAAATTTGAATAGGTACATATTAATAAATGTATTAGCGTTGATAAAATAAAATTTTCTTCGAGAGTTCTTCTGTTTAAAATAAATTTAATTTCGAATTGTGTAAGTTTCATTTCTACTAGACATAAATTGTAAACAAGACTGATAGCGGAGAGGAAAGAAGACGTAAATTTCCTCTCAAAGAGAAACAGCCAACACAAAGAAAAGATCCAGGCTTAGGAAAACAAAAGAAAAGATGATCAATACTTGCTGAAGGAAAAATTTAAAGTATAGAGAAGAAAAGAGAGGAGATAAAAAAAAATAGTTCTCTAAACCCGAAGTGAGCTTGTTTTCCTGCATCCCGAGTCCCTTAAGAGAATAGGGTAAACAAACGAAATAGCATGCACTAGCTATGATTGATGATGCTGCAATTTATCTCGGGATTGGAGGGTAAATATTACTCGTGGTTGGGACGTAAAACCCTCAACTCAGGAAACAATACTGATTTAGAGCTAAGCACTTTTCGTGCACGTCAGAATTATCACGTGATACTCCTGAGATCATAGCTCGACTGTTCCAAAATAAATTATTAAAAAAGAATTTATTAAAATAAAGTCCACAGGAAACATACTTTTAAGGTATTAAAGAATTTATAAATATTATATTAATCAAATTTTGATATTTATTATTATTATTATTATATTTTAATTAATACATTATTAATTAAGAATAAACTGCTTATTAAATATATATTATATTTAATGTAATACTTTCATCTTCAAAAATTTCTTGAGAAAGTATACTTGTTTATTAAAGCTTTTGAAAGTGTTTTTCATTGCCAAAACATACAG
The DNA here is from genome assembly GCA_026290005.1 of Latrodectus geometricus. NCBI lineage: Eukaryota > Metazoa > Arthropoda > Arachnida > Araneae > Theridiidae > Latrodectus > Latrodectus geometricus. The sequence goes on from JAPDSC010058376.1 coordinate 370,827, forward strand.
TTTGATGTCGATGCATTTAATTAAGTCAAACTATTGATTACGTTAAGGACGTCCTCTCTTAACATACTATTGTAGCGAGAAAGGTGCACCAAACAAATGTTGTTTTAACATCATCACTTCAATTTATTCTTAAGAAATATGGGATACAGTCTTTCTGCAATCGATAATCTTCTATTTATACTATATGCAAAATATAAATAGATAAATATAAATAATGTTTAATATTTGATCTTTTAAAATGAAGTTAATTAACAGTGTTGACTTTAAATAATATTTTTCTCTTTTATTTCTATACATACATACATAACAATACAAGCGAGCCTGAGACTGTATCTTAAGATTAATGGGTTTGGAATACTTGCTTATCACTAAGCGCCTTCTAATTTTGAACTGCGATCAAGAGACGAGCTCATGCTTGAGCTGGTTTCTTTCTCCTCATATCCAAGCCACACTTGAAGAAGGACATTAAATACCCCAACCCACGAAACAATAAAGTGAGAGAGAATGTGGTCACCTCCTCACATTCTCTGCCTATTATAAGAAATGTTTCACTTTGTTGATCTTACTGGAAGCGGTGTAAAGTCAAGGAGTCGTTGTGGCTCTATTTCTATACATAATAAATTATGAAACAATAATTATGAATGGACGTAATTTACAAAAATAAGTAATACGGTAAATTATTAAAGTTGATAGTTATTATCATCTATATCGAAAATTAAACACTCCATTATTAATATTTTCGTTTCCAAACTTACGACACCAAAAATTTCTTTCTCATTGTTCTAACAAAGTTAGAGTCTACAGAAATAATAAGCTGACAAATAATTGTTACATCAAAAAGGAAATTTGCGACGCAAAGGGAAATGTACATGAAAGGAAGATGTTACGATACGCAAATGATAACTTTTTCAATACATTCTAGAGGTAGTGGTCGCGAGCCTCGTAAAAATGTGTTTAAATAAACAATTATTCAATTGTCTTCTCAAACACAAATTGCATCTGATCTTTGTTCTATATAAAAAAAATTTCTGCCTCATAAGAATTGGAAATCTTTACAATCGGATTTCTGACTTAGATAGAGGTAAAATTTTAACCCTCCATGATTGCAACTTTTCATATGACAATATAGCTTCTTGAGTCCATCGAAATCCTATGACTATCTGCATAATGTCAATGAGTTCAGAAATACTGTGATGGATAAAGTTAAATAATAGTTAAAGATAATACTAATAATAAATAATAGTTAAAGAGATACACATGCTACTAACATCTTCTTTGGATCGTAGAAACCATTCAAGACCCCTGCATCGAGAAATGAAATCATTTTCAAGGCAAAAGTTTTGCTTAAGATGTATATATATATATATATATATATATATATATATATATATATATATATTTGTGTATGTATATATGTATATATGCATGCATGAATGTACGTAGCCAAAGGACTAGCCAGAGGACATATACCACTGAAGTGAAGGTTAGACAGCTAGTCATTCAGTTTCCAGTCCAATTATAAGGGAAAATGAACGAATTAGTTTCAGAGTTGCAAATATTGCTATAATAACCACATCTCGAATATTTCTGTATTTTATTCATTTTATCAATTCTACCTTTTTGATTCTAGTCAAAACAGCACATATAAATAGAAATTCTTAGGTTTTATTAATGAACTAAAAAGAGTGGTATATGTCCTTTGGCTAGACACCTCATTTTATCTATTGAATCCATAGCTTCTAGTTAGAAATTAAAATTCTTAGGGCGTTGTTTCTTTCTCAAACATTTCTTGCTTGTTTTAAATTCTGCATCACATAAGCTGTGCTTAGATTGTTATTTTTTTAATTAGATTAAATTATTTTAAGTTCGGTAAACAAGTAAAGTATTCCTTAATATTATTATAGTATTCTGTTCAGATTTATATGTAATTTATGAAGGCTTATGAGTGTTGGAGTGAATACTTTATTTATTACAAATAATAATATAAATAATAAAAACACTAAAAAAAAAAGAAAACATTATTTTTATAAAATTTCAATAAATTATTTTATCTTTAATGAAAACAATTTATTAAGTTAAAATCATCACGTCTTTAATAAAAACAAATACAGCCTAACTTTTGTGTACAGCCTATGTTCAAAATAAAAGTTATTTCAATTTACTTCCTATTTAATTTAGCTCAATGTTTAATTCAGAAATATCAATTCATTTAACTCGATGATATTAACGCAGAATATTTAATTCAGAAGAATTTAATCTTTGTATTCAAGGCATTTTAGACACCTGTAGAATTCATGACATTGTATTAAATGTATCCAGTTTCCTTTTCATGAATGCGTTTCATTATTTATTTTAGCTATATTTGGAATAAATAGTCTTTTGATACAGTTTTCTAAGTTGTTTATAAAGTTTTATGCTTTTCTGACCATTGACTACATATATTAGGACCTCAGAATAATATAATTTTTTTTATAGATAGCCCTCCGACAAACCTGTTTAGTGTTCAGCGTACCCGAATACAGATGGGTGAGACCTGGGTTCGAATCCTGGCTCGGGAATGGATGTACTTTCTCTCTCTCTCTCTCTCTCTCTCTCTTTCTTGTCTTTGTCCTTTCTTTGTGTGTGAATGGTTGCCTACCCTATAAACGGGTACCTATGGCATGTGTGTACTGAGGAAGTCGGAACCCACACCAAATATGGTTCAGTAGGAAAAGTGAAGCAGCGCACCCCATATTGCCAGCCTGGCTGGCACACGACAACAACATATAGATAGCCCAAATATAGGTTCATTGTTCAATAATTTAACCATGTACGTATTTTACTTTGCATTATATGAAGAAAATGTTCATTGTAATACTGTAAACTGCAATATTATTTTATTTAAATGAATTCATCCAAAGCTGCACATTAAAGAAAATTTATAGTTGCTATTAAGTAATATTCAGTTGCACTGTAAAACAATGAACGGTAAGGAAATCAAATTCATAAGAAATACCTATATAAGGCAAAAGCGCATATATTTATTTTTAGTACTTCTATAAAAAAAAAAAAAAAAAAATTGAAACACCTAAGAATATCGTTAATTTTAAATACTCCTGCCAATTCAGAAAATAAATATAAGGAAATAGTAGCTTTATTACTCCATTTAATGCTATTTTTCACAAACAAGTTAGGTGAAAAATATAGCAACATTAAAATCTATGGAAGCTTTAGAAGGATCCATACAGACTAGCAGAGAATAAAAATTTTATGGGCTATAAAATAAATTGCTGTCATGACTGCAGAAGCTTAGTAGAAGAACATATTAGTTAGTCTTTTGATTCTTATGAGTACCTACACATATATTTAAAGGTTATATTATACATAACAAATTTTGAGGGCCCAATATTTTTTATTATTTTTGGTTGCCATCGAAGAAAGATATATGTTTGCAATAAACTAATTGAATTATTTTTTCTACCATGATTTTTGTTTTACTAACACAACATTGAAATGTAAATGAGTTTACTTTTATTTCATGTTTAGGAAATTCAGGAAAGCCACCAATGAACAATTAAGCTGTTTGTTCCAACTTGCAGCAAACTTTAAAACACCGTGAATGTATTTTAAAACGTCTGCTGAGGTTGTTAACACATTTTGGAAGCAATTTTATTTTAAATTTCCAAAAAAATGTCATTTAGATATAAATTATTGCTTGAGAGATATATATTCGATCTTTCTGAAGAAATCAACTCATTTAATAATTACATATTATTGAGAAAAACATGGTATTAAATTTTTTATTCAAAAAACAAATGATATGCGCTGTTAGTCCCTAAAATTACAACACCTAAAAAGCGAAGCGCTACGCTTGAGAAATTTATACAGCTGTACAACGATGATGTTTTTCTTCAAATGATAAACTGTAGAAAGAATACGTGTAAAACAGGTGTTTAAAGGCAGCTGCAATTTGTCTAAATAAAGAAATACCAAATTGTTGATTTTTCATACATAAATTGAAATTGAACTCTGTTGCTTAATAATAGATTAGTTATTAAAATGCCTCGTGTAAGAAAGTGAAATACTCATTAACACGCTTTGGACTTTGAAGGAATTCAAATTGTAATTTAGTGGGAGTGGAAGTTTGAATTTCTATAATTTTTGTACATTTTTGTTAGCATTTGCGTGTTTTAAATTGAGTAACTGACCAAAATATCCCAACTTCGGCTCTATTTCTAATATATGCACACAAAATTTTCTACATAAGCACTCGGTTTTATCTTTTCCATTTCCATTAGAAACACATTTCTGGTTTCATTCATTGATTACATAAACATTTCTATTTTCAATATCGCATCTTTATACTGCTTCTATAATACTGTAAAGAAGTTGGCATTGTTGGTGGAAAATTATTGATCCTTCATCATACAACTACGTCTCCCGGGGAAGCTATGAAAGCCATTAGATTATTGCTTCTCGCTGATATTCAGTGGCTTTCGAAGATCAGAAATGCCATAATTTTATGAAATTACGGGGAATCTCATGAGCTTCATGACAAAAATGCAATGATCATCATTATTGCCTCAAATAAACTAAAAGGATTTTATCCAAAATATTTTAAGTACTGAAATATCTGTATTTATATTTAAACTGATAGTTTTTGTAAAACATTCAACACAAAAAATGAAAAATATATACTTGTAAATGTTCAAGAATTGAATGGGATAAAAGCAATTATTGATAATTGAAGAACGTATTTTGATTATTTCTGCTATCATTTGCACTGAAACTCGGTTTAGAAATATGTGTGAAAAAATGTATGTAAATGTTTCTTTTTTTCTTTTAAAGTTGGTTTTGAAAACTTGGTAAGTTTAAAATGCTTTTTGTTCTAAAAATAGCTAACACATTTTAAAAATAAATTTAAAATTAAATGGAAGACAATAGAAATGTACGGTTTGCTAAATTCTACTTTTGAAAGTTTAAGTATTTTATCATATTAGTTTTCAAAAAAGTTTCAAGAAGAGTATGCTATAGAAAGATAGCAAAGTTGATTTATTTTCTTTACTGTAACATGCGGTTAGCTGTTTTGCAACAGTTATTACACGATGCATATTCTTTCTTTTAAAACCATGAAATGACGATTTTTGAAAACCTTAAAATCCTGCCTTTATAAACTAATAAAGAATTTGTCTAATACAATATTTTCTAAGTTGTTTTTAACCAAAAATTAAAAGCAGTTATAAATAAATACAGGTAAATAAAATCATTGATAATAAGATGAGAATAATAAAATAAAAATAAGATTCTTCTAATCATAACAATTGTATATATCAAAACATTACTGCCAACATATTTTCAATAAATTTAACACCTGAGATTTTGTTTCTCTATTTTATAAATTCAATAAAATATTTATTGAATTCAACTTAAAACTTTTAACTGTGGGGCAGTATTTTTAGTCCAAATATAGGATATCTTAATTAATGAACACTGTCTTAGGGCATTTAAAAACCTATTGCATACAAGTGCGTGAAAAGTCTATTAATAAATAATAGACCAATTCGTATGTCCTATGAAAAGAAAATTCCCAAACATATCCACATCACCAAATATACACACGAAAAGGAGGAATTAATATCCGTAGTACCCATCACCATCTACTCAACGTTCATTAGAATCGAAACTGAGACTTTCCACTTTGAAGAGCGATGTGCTATTAATGGGTTGTAATAATTTTAACAATACTCAGCTTCCCAACAGCTTAAACAACTATAAGGGATTTAAACACCACCTCGATTTGCTTTCCGGAAGGACTTTTCATAAATATATTAGGTTTTATTTATATGTCACAAAAGAAAGCACCAGAATAAACACTCAAAACTCATATCCCTTTATTCAACACTTGAAGGATCAAATTCGAGATCTTCTCTACTAGATTAATAGTCGTTCTACCAACAGACGATTGTGATGCTAGTTTTAAAATATATAAACATTTTTATATATAACAGAGCTATTTCATCATAAAATTTTTATTGGAAGTCCGAAAGTTTTTATCAATTTGATGGTGATATGATGTAGACTCATGACTACAAGCAATTTAAACTAACCAAACAAACAATTTTTAAATCAAAGAATTTATAAATAATATTGCATTTGATTTTCCTGTTTTGTTGTATTTTGTACGTAACAAAAATGAGAATTATATTTTTCTTCAACTAATACAATTGATAAACTCTATTGAATTAAATACTTTTAACGTTAATAATATATATCTTATACTGTGCATTATAATTAATTTTACGCCAAGAATTCAGAAGAATGAGAAAGTGCAAAATTTGAGAACCAATATGAATTCTGAATCGCAATGGAGGAAATTTAGGAATTTGCCTTATCTCTACGTTAAAAGTTTCTCTAAATAGTTTTGCGCCGGGTAGAGAGAGAGACAGATGATATGAGAAAAGACGAAATCAATAAAAAATTTCTAAGCTTACAGACAACCATAAAAATATGAATGAAGGAGAAGGGAATGAAAGGAAACGCAATCTCAAAACATTGATTTCCTGATGCTCATAAAAATGCATCATAAAACATTTGCATCTCTATTTTTGGATTTCTGTAAGATTCGCAGTCGAGACGTTCTTGGAAAAGAGAATTTGTTCATGAATTTCTCTTCACCGAAATAATATTTCCTTACCGGACAAAAGAGGCTTTCACGTGAGCAAAGGCGAAAGTATCAATAAAATTCGACGATAAAATTTTACACTCGTTGCAAATTCTTTCTTCCATTATCTAAAAATAATTCGGCTTGATAGAAAATATTTTTATTTTATCAACAAAGTGAGTTTATTTTACTCCATCTTTGAATTTCCGACGAGCATACATAATAGAAGCTTTATGGATAGAGAAAGCTCTCAAGAAATAAGTTAGATTTATCTAACTTATGAATACTAAGCCTAATTAGAACTTTCGTATGTTGACAGTATACTAAGTATTCCGGATATTTTACTTTTTCTTTATGAAGCTTTATCCTGCAAACATCTGTTTAAACACTTAACAGTTAAAAGTTTTGTTAAATGCATTGTGCTATGTTAAATTAGCTCATTATTTCTTGTTTCTTAATTCAAATTTATACATTTTTTAAACTTTTATTTTTATAATTCATACGTGAACTATTCTGTTAAGTTACATATCAAAGGACACTATTGTTTTCTAATATTTTGTTTCAGCACTCAGCATAAAAGGGAAATATTATGCAAATCATAATTTAGTATATTTACAACAATCCGTGAACATGGCGATTTGTTTCATAATAATATAATTTAACAATACAATCAATCACGGTTTTCTCAAAATATTAAATATGCAATAGCTTTTAAATCATAGCAAAGTAATTGTAATGTTTCTGGCTGTCTATTTTTGGCAACCGATGATTTTTTTGACCAATTATTTATTTTAATATGTAATATTTAATCTGTATTTAGTAATATTTATCAAATTGTTTCAAAACATTTTGTCAATTTTTAGTTTCCAGTTAAGTTGACCAACTTCAACAAATTTTTATGACAATTGTCAAGAGAATCGAAAACAAAAATTCCAATGTATAGAAATTAAGCTCAATCATGTGGGAAAAATTAAATTACTTAAGATCATTGTATACAAAATAAATAATGATAAAATAATTTTTTAAAATAGGTTTATTAAATATTTTTTAATAATTTCATTCAATTTTTTTTAAATTTCAAAAAATGTATAAAAAATTTTAAAATTCTTTAATAAAAATTATTTTTATAACTACTTAGAATACTAAAGACAATGATTATTAACTCGAAACAATTTATAATATTTAATATTGCGATAAAATCTTTTGATTTAAAACATAAATCGATTTGTGAAACCAAGCGTTGGAATTTTAGTCATAACCAAAAGAAATCTGATAGTAAATCAGGAATATATTTAACTCCACTGAAATATTTCAAATATATCATTTATTATTTTAACAAAAATAAATATATTGCATCAAACAAATGTAGATTTCATACATAATATATGCTTTCAATTTAAATGAAAAACAACAAATAATTTTAATAATTCTATTTAGTTAATCGTATGGCAAAAATAATTTTATAACCTACCATAACATCACTATGGAAGGCACATTAAAGTATTTGCTTATCAATCTGCTAAAATTTGTTCCTGATCAATTTCTTCACTTTCTCAAAATAGAAAACTCCAATACTTAAAAAATATTCCTTTAGCTTTTAAAATTTAAAATGTAATAATTAAAAAATTGTAGTAATTATTTTTTCACTGCGTAAAATAATGTCTTCAATGAAATAAATATTTTATAATTATATAATTTATAAAACATTTATAATGAAATAAATATTTTATTATTATTTTATGGATATATATCATAATTTAAAATGCATCGGTATCTTTCTATGAAAAAGAAAAATGTTCTATTTCTATAAACTATAATTTTTTTTTATTAAAACCTGTCATACTAATATTACATTAAATACAAATTATCATTTGAGAGTATTCTTTTAATAGTTTTATTTCTTTTACATTAAAGTATTAGAAAACTCTTGAGCAATTTAAGAAATTGAATACGATTAATTGTAACTTAGGGGTTATCCTATCTATTTTTCTAGACTTCATTGTATTTCCAGATAACACCTTAGTACTAAGATACCACAAATAAATTTAACAAACCAGTCATTACTTTATATGCATCGTGGTTGTATTCATATAATGGCAGACGAAAAATATTTATAAATTCGCAAACGTACTTAAATGAAATATTCAGTTTATATAGTATCAATAAATTTATCTTGGGAATAGAATCACGACCAATTGCTGGAAAAATGAAATCTTGATAAATATATGCATATTTCTTAATAATTTACTTTAATCTGATGCCTCTCTACTGTGTGGAAGATTCTCAAAATAAAATCAAGTGAAAGATAGATGGAAAAAAGAGAAATCCATTTTTTTACATGTCACTTAAAAATATGGATTTTTTCATTGTGTATCTAATAGAAAATTCCTTTAAGGAAACCTATTTTGAGTTCGTCATGGCACAGCGGCATGGTTGGTGCTTTCTCCGACATGGAAGTTATATTCGATGCCAATGATTGTTGAACAATGGAAATGGTTGCTTAGTTTCTGTTCCTTCAAGCACATCTGTCAGAGTGGGTGCCTGAGAGTTTTAAAGGCTTTTTCTTTTGTAGACTATTTATTTTGAGACATTTTGGATGTCAATAATAGTCATTGGATGTGTAAAAAGCTGCTATTCAGAAGCTGTAAAAGCAAATATTTTTGACGGTTAGACTGTCTAACACACAGTGTCAAGTATTAATTTTTTATATAGCGATTGATAACATAATTATCATCCAATCATATTTTTCATCATTTATTTTTATTTAAAAACTATTGCAAATACTTATTTTGTTTCAAAAAATAATATGTATTTTGTTTTATTAATAAGTTATATCAAAGAAAAACAATAAAATTGATTAATAATAGAACTGTAAAACCCACAATAGAATTATTAAACGTAGTATGAGAAAATCTATAAGCTCAAAATTACAAATTGTATTATAAACTTTTACAGGATATCATTAGAAGATTCATATTTAAAAATTCTTCGTGTGTATTCGATAGTAATAATATACATAAATTATGAAATCGATAACCAATAGGGAAAGACTGAGACTCCTTTGCTGCATATATTAAGAACATAAGCAGATATTTTTCATAAACATATTTGATTGATCATTTTGATGATAAAATTCTGAAGGTAAGAAATCTTTTTTAAATAAATTGCTTTATTTATAAGAAAAAAATTTTACAGTTGCTTTAAAGATATATTTGTTTTCAAAAATATGTTTAAGAAGAAAAATGTAAATTTTCTTGGAAATGTATTAATGCATGCAGAACTTTCATAAAATATTGCATCACTTTTTGCGTTATTTTTTCTTTCTTTTATATTTTTACATTTTAAAGTAAGAAGATGCTTTTGATCTAGTCTTGATTTAAGCAAAAAGTTTCTCTAAAACTTATTTAAGATTTCAGCTCAATATTTATAATTTATGGAAATAAAAAAAGCAATAAAAAATGCCATGTAAAGGAAAATATTACTTAAAAATTTAGAACTTCCAATAACATGTTTCTTCCATTTAAATTTCTAAAGGAATGCTTTTTAGAAACATAACTGAAATAATTTACTGCGAATTAAAGTTTTTAAGACCTTAATTTCAGAAAAAGTAGATATATATCAAATTCTTTTATTTTTCAAATTTTTTAACATTAATTGATTCATCTATATATGAAATAATAGAAACAATTCAACCTTAAATTTGATTTCAATAAATGAATTTTGGGATACCTCATTTTATACATGAAGGAAATTCAAAATAAAAACAAAAAAAATTGTTTAACGTTTTATTTCTCAATATTAGTTGGTTAAAAGTTTTCTGTATGTATTAACTATTTGCTGAATGATAATTTAGGATAAAAATTTCAAAACTTTAACAGATTATAGCAAGTTAATTAATATAGAATTAAAAAGGTTTACCTTTGAAGCTTTAAAAGTGCAATATAATATATTTTAACTGAAATATTGATGAAGAGTTAGAAGATGTGCCTTTTACAGATCATATGAGAGAACTAGAAAATGTTCATTCACTGCAGGCTATTGAAGTTGAAACATTTAAGGATACCAAATTTTTAAAAAAAATTACTGTACATAACAGTATGCCATGAAAAAATAAATATTCAATTTGGAACAGTTTAGGGGTTAACAGTGGGGAATAGTTAGTAAAGATAGTTGCTACCCTTTACAACTAAAAAAAGCTCTTACCTGGTTATGGATGAAATCTCGATGTAACGAGTAACTCATTCTATGCTGTTTAAAGTCTATGCCACATTTTATCATTGTAGTAACTGGAGAGATGTGAAGGGCCAGTCTCTCAGCAACCCGTAACCAGATATTCGCAGTCGATAAGGGGTCTGGAGAACGTGCAGATCCGAATTAAAATTAAATACCCTTTCAATCAAGGAAAACCAAAATACGAGTAATGTTTTCCTTGAATTATCTTGGTGAAAGGTGATATTTTACAGACCTTGAAAATAGGGAGCAACCAGTGGCCCAAAATTCCGATCACTATTTAAATTAAATGTCGATTCAAACTAGAGATGTCCATATCGTGTGTCCAATGAGTGCCTGTACCATCACATATAGTTCCGAGCTTCTATTACATTAGTGAATACAAGCAAATGATGAATTTTCTTTAGAGCATCTAGGAACATAAATAAGTAATCAGAATGCTACACTTCGAACTGGGATATATCTAGTAAAAGTGACTTTGCGCCACTCCTGAATGTGAAACATCAATGAAAATTGAAGTAATGGTCACGTGGCTGACATTACACGAGCTCCAAATTTATCCAAAATGTATACATCATAAATTTTCCATATTTTGAATTTTTATTTTTTAAAAAAGGTTCTTAATCTTGAATCAAATTAAAATCTTAAATTTTTTTCTTATAAAAACGATATAAAATACTTCTGAGGAAAATCGTTACTCTTTAAATGTTACTTGCTTATAAGCAGAAATAGCCGGGTTTGGAGTGTTACCGAAATAATAAGAAAGATGAAACTGTGAATATAATGCTTAAAAGGACACTGAAAATGTAATAATGAACAAAAAATATATCTTTATTAAGTGACATGTTATGTGATAATCTATGTATTAATTAAGATACAAATTGTTCATTTTCTAAATACAACAAAGCACAGTTAAACTTTCGACAATAAAGACTTTCTCTTTTTAAATTGTACTTATAGATATCTATGTAAATGATCAATTTAAATAGATACTTATGCATATACTGATCATTATATCAAAACATTTCCCCTTCTTCCTATCTATAAACTGTAAATAACATGGATTTAACTTTTCGGTATAAAATTTTTTGTTGGATTACATGTCCAGAATCTTATTTGATATTAATATTATTTGATATACTTTAAATTGATATTCTTGCACGTATATCCCTAGGATCATTATAATCTCTAAGATCATTTAGAGTTAGATATGATATTCTGATTTCAAAGGATAAACAAATCTTCTCTATAATTCTGATACATGATTTGTGTGTGATCGAAATCTTGAAAGCAAGATTACGACTGTTTTATTAAATAGTATCAAATGCTCAACTACAAAGTTAAGAATTCAACTTTTCCTCATCAAAACAGGTAAATCACAAGCATTATAGTAAAATTAAGACTTTAACCTACATAGTAATACTAATATTAAATTCCTTTCTACCAATACTAGAACTGTTGGACTATATGTGTGTGTTTATGTATATATATATAAATAGATAGATATAGATAGATAGATATAGAGAATCCCAGATATAATTATCAAATTATAGACCATAACATGATTTCATAGATCTGACTGCTTTGAAAGATTCTGAATCTACTTTGAGCAACAATTTATAATCGAAGAATCCCTAGTGTGCAATAAGGAAGTTTAGAGTGACAAACCTCTATCAGCTTTATCATGATATTCCTATAAAATTGTTCAAATGTATTAGAAAATCAATATGAATTGTGATTTTTATATATAAAAATTGATACCTCACATTTATTTCAAACAAGACCTCAACTGAATTTATTTTATAACGTCTGATACTCATGTATAATTAACCCTTTCTCTAACCTGCAAATATTAAATTCAGTTTTTTTGCAAGTCTATTGTTATTGTTTTCATATAAGGGCTTTTTTTAATGAGATTCGTATTTTAAAATAGACTCTAAACCACTCTATAAATATTCACACATTCGGTAAGAAATGGACCTAGGAACTGTTGAACTGAAGGCCAGAGTACTGGACATTCAGCTCTTTGTTCTGTCTGGAAATTTTTAGAGAACACCTCACTGACATAACTTTCTTTACGTATTTTCTATAATTATATCAAATTATTATAAGCAGCAAATGGTTTGGAAGTGAATTAAAAAATGTCTGTCTATTATAACATTTTTTTTTCATCATGTTCTTAACTTTTTTTTGGACTTGTACTTAATTTTTAATGAAAGCCTAAAATTTTACTAAGAGCTCTTAAAAACAAAAGAAAAATTTTTCTTGCAAGGCAAATGAATTTTGCAAAAAATGACTGCTTATGTTATGGGAGTTCCTTATACCAAGTTCCTGTGAAAAAGTAAAGTAAAAACCACAATTTCACATAATTTTTGCTTTATTTTTTTAAAAATAATTGTATGAAAATTAATTAAATCAAAAATTTTAATGATTTGTTATTCAAATCATAAGAAAATGTTCTATAATTATATACATAACTAAAATGTGATAAATATGTTTCAATTCCTAATTAATTACGGGTATATCTGAATTTGAGCTAAGGTAGTTTTTATATACATTTTTCAAAATTTTATAGAAAAATCATTTATTAAAAATAGTATTTTTAATTTAATATTTGGAAATAGTCACATAAAATTAATAATAATAAGTACTAAGAATAGTGATCATTGTGTACTTTCATGAGTACACTTTGAAATTTAAAATGAGACTGGCTATTGCTATTGAATTGCTATTGCTATGGCTGGCTATTGCTATTGCTATTGAGCACTATCTATTGCTACGAAATTTGCACAAATGAATAATTCAATTTAAGAAGTGACTAAAATCTGTATAGAAGTTGAATTAGTTAAATTGCTTCGATATATTTATAGCAGCTTATCTCTGATAACGTGACTTTCTTGGACCTTCATAACTTAAGTACATAGGACCTCAGAACATGGCCTACTTCGGCTGGATTAGTATTGAACTCGCTATCTTCGGACTCAAAAAAAGGATACTGTCTCCCACTAAGCTACTCCTGACCAATGTAAGAAGATACAATATACATCCTATAAAAATACGTGAAAATTTTATTTCTTTTTGAAAGAAATTTACAACACAAATACATTACATAATGCAAAAAGATAGATAGATATATAATGCAAAAAAGAAAGATAGAAATTTGATAACAACTCAAAGCATTTTTTATTCTTAATTCATTATATTAACTAAGAATTTTTTGAGCATCATTGAAAAATGTCTTCAAAATAAAATTCAAACACCTTTTAAAAAACTTATTGCCTTAAAAAAATTTATAATTTAAATATTGTAAGCAGTTGAACATTGGAAGTGTAAGATTTATAAATATTTAATATTCCTTCAAAATCATAACCTTTTTTTAATTTTATTAAAAAGCTTTGCTAACTTTTGACTATAAATTCAAAATGATTTTTATCGCATCAAATACAATTTTAAAAATCTGTATTCAATATTTGTCAAGTTTATCTGATGCTTCATGGGAAATATTGAATTTCTTATGTCCATAGATATCTGTAGATATTCAGCTGGCAAATCTGTATGAAAAGAAGTGAAATGAATAAAAATTTCCTTTCGTTCGCAATCGCAGTTCTTCAAGCGGATTATCAAATTTGTATATTCTTATTTCGTTTCGACATTTTGAAACGTTAATTCCACTGTTTACTCTTCTTTAGCTTCTCTTAGAAGAATTAAAAATGCAAGGTAATAAAAGAACTTTAATAAATATTATCCAAGAAGCAAAAAGAAATAAATAACTTATTAATCCTGAGTATCATTGTTCGAAATCAGCGTGAAATAAATTCCGATTCTAACTAAGTATATTTTAGTTAATATAATATATTTATTTTTACAGTAATTTATTTTATCCTTGATATAATGTAAGTTTAATTTTTTTGAAGAATGGATATTGATAAACTTAAGCACCTGCAAGCGGAAATTGCTGTTCACTTTTAAAATAATTCAATAGAAAGCTTTTTCACAGTATAACATTGACCTATAACAAGTATGTCAACAAGTGCAATTTATGAAGAAGATTCATCAGAAACTAAAGTCTCAACTAAAGATCAGAAACATCAGAAACTTAAATATAACTAATTTATGAAATTAATGTATGCAAAAAGAACTGATCAATAACTGATTAAAACTTGTTTAACTGGTTGAGATAAAGTTTCAGAGATGTTTTCTTTTTTATGGTTTAGTCAGAGATATTTTTTTTTATTTAAAATTTCTTATCATGCTTCTGTAATAAAATAAGAAAGATTTGTATTTGATTTTCAAGCATATTCAACATTCAACATTCACAACCTTATTCAATTTGGTTGTAGTTCTGCTATGAAACATTTTTAACTGAGTGGTTGTAAATCTAATGACAAGAAAGATACAATAATGTATTGCTTCCTCCAAATTGAGATGCCATAAAAGGATCATAAGTTGATGTGACAATGTGTAGCAACTTGCGACTGATCACGTGATTTAATTTTCAGCTCCAAAATAACATGTCGCAACTATGTAGTTAGGTATCATAGCATAACTCAATTAATGCTACGCCTCGAAAATTATTAAGAGATATATCATATTCATTTTGTATATACTTCTATCATCGTAACTAATGATATTTTGCAAACAAAAGTATAAAGTCAATAAATTTTAGTTAATTAGAAAATTAGTTAATAATAAAAATAATTAAAAGTATTAAATCCCAATGATTATTTGGCTTTTATATTATTGGTTGTAATTTCGTAATAAATAAGATTTAATTTTTTTTTAATATATTTCGGAATTATTGCATTCCTGTAAGAAAATTTTTCAATCTTAATCGAAGTAAATGACGCTATATTATATCAAACGAGTCTTAGACATAATCTTGATAAGGACAGAGAATAATAAATAGTAGCCAATGAGTTTCCAGTGATAATATACATAAGTCACTGTTAGTTAGAGTTTGAGTGCTTTCTAGCTCGTCCCCAAAAAAAGATTATACAATATACCTTGGTTTATATCTTAGATTGAATATTGTTGCATCAAGTATTCCACAAACTGTTTCCAATTATGCTGTGAGGTTCCAGCAATTAATATGCACAAGCAGTTGAACATAGTATTTTAAAAGGAAAATCCAATTTAATTTACAACAGAATTGGTAATCAAAATAGATTGAACTTACCATTTTAAATTAAATAATTCTTAACTTTAAAAAAAAAAAATTTAGTTGACATGAAATATAATTTAGGAAATAAATCTTATTTCTTTATACGAACTTTAAGATAAAAGTAATAAGATTACTTAAATTTTCATAAACGGGGTGAGATATAGATATATAAGAAAAAAATGTCTCTTTACAAATTCTGTTTCAGTTTCTGAAAGAGGTAACAAAACCATTAATTATCATCTAATATTTTGGAGTTGTCATAACAATAATATTACCTCACATGCTAGATTTATTGATTCTAATATTCCATCATTCAGAGAAGCACTCTTGCCAATGTATCTAATCTGTAATTAAGTTTCCATACAAACATAAATCTAGTGCAGTAAATGATGTCGCCAAGTTTATAAGCTTGTATTTGTTACCCTCTAGAGTCAGATCGTGATAGGTTATGAAAATGGATCACATTTCACGGATTGTTTATTTAGAACGATTTGATTCATAACATGAAATAAAAGCTCTCTCACTTATGATTAAATTTTCTTAAATTTTTGACACTTTTTAAATTAAACGATCGGATTTAGAATTATTAATTTTAAATGAAATGAAAGAAAAATGCGGTGAAATGCAAAAATATTGAAAGACAATCATAAAAAGGAATTGTTAATAGCTTTTAAAAATTATTAGGATAAAGATGTAACAGTAATATGTGAGATATAAAAACACAGTCCCTGCATATATTACCTAATCTATTGTATGATACATAAGATATGCGCAATTAAAATATATAAATTCTATCCCTTACATTAAATACTTTATTTTTTATTTCACAAGGAAAAAATCAATTTGTTTATTTAAAATTACAAATTAACTTTCTTTGTTTAAATTTACTTTGTTTAGTAACAGAAATTTATTTGATATGAATTAATATGTGTGGAAAAATTTTAAAGCCAATAAAGAAACATTTTATTAAATTTAAAATCCGTGTCAAGTTAAGCATTCGTATAAAAGAATAAAGTTTTTAGTAATACTAACTATTTCTTACAAAAAGATTCGAATAAAATTTATACTCAAAAGTAAATAAAGTGAGAATAATATCCCAGAAAAAAGTGAAAAAAACACAATGGTTGTTCGCTTAAGCCTCCCAATGCAGTAAACAAAATTTTAAGAACTCATATTCATTTTCCTCATGGAGTTCAGAGACATCATGTTCTAAGACAATTTTGCGTGCCTGTGAGTGTAAATAAAATCCCATATAGTAATAAAATTACATATTGCTTATTATCTAGAATGTATGAATATGAAGAAAAATAAAACAAGGATGAAAATAATATTCATAGTCATCATAAGAAATATCATTGCGTGTGTTTGCTAATAAAATCGCAAGTACCATTAAAATTTATTGTTTATTATCTAGAATGTAATACCATGAAGAAAAATGAGACAGAGATGAAAATAGTATTTACAATCATCATAGGAAAATTCATTAACATTAAAGCACCATTATAAAAGCTTATTTCTAGCATATGACATTGTTGCTTCTAAAGACATTGAAGTTACTCAGATCATCAAATTTTCATCTTTATCTTATTTAATTGAGAACAAAATTTGTCTTTGCACTTGCTAGAAATATTTCGCAGCAAATAAGCAGTACTGATTTTACTTAATTTAACATTTAAAATTTTTTTTAACACACAAAGACATATTTGAGAAGGATCCCTCTTGGCTCTACTAAAAAGATTCTGAATTTCATTTGAATGCAGAATTAAAAATTCAGAACACGGAATAGGAATTTTAAGAGCAGAAATTGTACTTTTTTCAATCTTCCTTGTACGAGGAATTCTTGAGGCCACGGTGGTCTGGTTGGTTAGGACATCGTTCTCGTTACCAAAAGGTGGGGAGTTCGAATCCCAGCTAGCCGAAGATCCGTCGTGTTCACTAATGGCAACTGGGGCACGTTAAATCCGTCGGGTCGCAATGTCCTCCATGTTCCCATAACAAATTAATACCTCTGGGGGTGGTTGGAGCCTGGCTTTGGGTCTTCACTGGTTTCAATCTCTAAATTAGAAGATTCAGGTGGTGCTGCCATCTATGAGCCAAAAGTCGTACTTCCACCTTCGAATGAGGGTGCTCTGTTAAAAAAAAAACGGAAGAATCTCCCTCTCTGACTTCATTCGCCTAGTCTCTGTAAAGGGCGGGCTTGACGTCGCCAAGTGTCATTGACAACAACGAGGAATTCTTAAGGCCTCTTGAAACATCAAAGGCTTATATTTCAAAAGGCCATAAGGATTATAAGAAAAAGCAATAGGGTTAACATCACGAATTTCTGAGAGCATTAAATAAATTAAAGTCATTGAGTACTAATATGGTACCATTGAAAACAGTACACGAACGACTTCACCAACATACCAAAACTAGAGAAATGACCAAAAACGGTTTACCAGATAAGAGAATAACTTTCTATTTTGATAATTAAACAAAAGTAAATTCAAATATTAAAAGATTGTCTAAAAGGTTGGGACTCAAATCCCGAATTTAATTTCACTATTTAAAAATAGGGTTTTGGGACGAGAACATTCTGAACAAAAGAATGATTACACTGCGTCATAAAGAACATTAACACAAATAAAAAATCTATTTAATTGTTGTTAAATAGATTTTTATATTTGTCATACATTGGTATTTATACCATTACATATCATGAGCTACAACGAGATCTCGCTTGTCTACCATTACCTAATGTATAGAAAGCTAATTGTTTGTAAAGAGTCAAACATGAACATATTATCGACATGACGTTGTCTTAAAAGTATCTCAATTGTACCTATAACACAGTTCCGTACATAAGATTGAAATAAAAAAAGATAAAAAATAATTTCATTAAGAATAAATACTTTAATAAGGTAAACAATTTATTCGTAGTTTTTATTTTTGATATTAATTATTAATTTATTGATATTATATCAAATGGTTGAAATTTTTCGGGGGTAAAAGTTAATTAAACAATAAGCCAAGAACAGCATCGATTTCTTTTTAAATAATACCAAAATTTTCATAAATTAATTACTCAGTAACATATAGAGTTGCAAAATAGTTCGATAATTGTTTTGGTTTTTCTTCGATTTTTCAGAAAATTCAGAGTCCAGTCTTAGGATTGATAATTAACTTCATTAATTATAAAAATATTTAATGTTTATAATTGATACTTCCCCATGAAAAATATAAATTTTTATATACCAAAATGATTAAAGACTTCGAAAAAAGTCTGACATAGATTGAAACATCAATCAAAGGAAATTCAACTCCTTTTTAATCAGGAAAATTAAAATTACTAATTTCAAAAAGCAAGTATTTAAATATTTCTCACAAAATTACTTTTTCCAAAACAATGCCATGAGAAAAGAGTTATGTTTCGGTCTTCATTGCTGATTGACTGTAGTTTATTATGAGTTTAAAGTGTTTCATTGGTTATTGCTTATATTCTCATCATGTTGCATCACACATAATTGTAAGCTCACCTTAAATATGCGTTAATAGAAACATTAATTTGAAAATCTGAAAATCTCGGCTCATCTTTAGATATTAAACACAACTATAATTTATATTATCTAGTATACCTGTAAATTATATTAATAATTATATTTTCAATATTTGTGGAGCAAATCTATAATTTACATTATAATATTAGATATATAATTTAAATTCATACACATAATCTTTAAACTTTTTATAATTATATACATTTACATTATTTATTGAATATATACGACTATGGTTTACATTGAAATCTACAATAATTGAAACTTAAACTTTATTATATGACTTATGGTGTACACATGAAAGATTAAAAATATTTCGTTAATGGCATTGTGATTAGTTTTTACGTATAAATTTTCTTAGTTTTGATTTCTTTCTGAACAATTTTCTACCATGTAATCCATATGTGTTTCAATCATGTAATTCGTAGTCGCCTATTTTGTAAATACTTTTCACGCTTTAAAATTGTCTTAAATTTTAATTACATATTCACGCTTTCAATAATCCTCAGAATGTGTGGATAAGAAAATAAATTATAAAATATCTGTGGAAAAATAAATAACAGGAAATCCCTCTGACTTTGTCAGTAAAAAAAGAAAACTTACGCATTATTCAAAGTTTGTTTCCACAAAATGAAAACGTGGAAAGATTTTTTTTATGTGTTTGCATAAAAGGAAGACATCTTAAGCCTTCATGTGAAAAAGGGAGCAAGCAACCCAAAGATAACTATAGCATACAATGCAAAGAAAAGAGAAAAAAATCGCTTCTGATAAAAAAAAAGATTATCAATAACTATACTGAGTAAAATTTAGAACTTGAACAAGATAGAAATAGAAGAAAAAAGGAGAGATACAGCCAACAAAGAGGACCCCAATTTGTTCTGGAGAATCTAGTGGGCGTAGAAATAAAAAAGAAGATTCCTGTATGATTGATGGTGCAAGGATAGTAGGAGAAAAAATATTCTCTCCTCCATAAAAAAAAATACATATTAAAGCAGTAAAACGGTGCTGCTGGGTAAAGGTAAGTAATTCTTTCTTACACCTCAACTTTTCTGACTTTTATCTTCAATTCAATTATTATTCATTTCTTACTTTGTGTTTCGATGATTGTGGAGAAAAATATCCGTAAAAACACAGGAAAATATCTTTATTGTCAATTTGTTTGGTTCATAAAAAAACGCAATAAGAAATTTTAAATGTAACGCTTCAGTAGAGGTTTTATGTTAATTTTCGTTTTTGGAAAGAAGGAAAATTTGAATTGAAACAAATGAAATTATGTAAATGAACTGTTGCAAATTTTTCTAAGAATTCGCGTTCTTGCATCTATTTTACTTCAATTACATAAGAATAGTGATGGAATTTATGTAGTAGTTAGCAACATCAAACTCATAGTATTAGAAATTATAAAATTGATAGAAAAATATGGAAAAGATGCAAAAGTACCTATTATTCAATGTACTCTTCAAATTTCCTTAGAAATTTCTCTTTTAAATAGAGTAAAATAATTTTCAATAAGCACTTATTTAGTAGAAAATGTCACTTTTGGAATATTTAATTTTATATTTTTCATCTCTGCGAGTGTGCATTAAAGGAAATTGAATTTTTTAATTAAAATTTCATTTCCTTCATTCAAAAATTCGCCATTTTATAAATAAAAACGTTGTACTGTAACGTATTATTAAATAAAACAAATATTCTTTTGACATTGAGCAGTGCATAAATTAGAAACTGAAGCTGTACAGTATTTGAATATTCTCCAAACTTTCGGTTTTAATAGTAGAGGACCATGTTGTTACAATTACTGCTTTTATATTTTTTGTAAATTAACTAAACTACCCATTTTTTCCCCGACTAGAATTCTCTGTTATTTTTCATTCTCCTGTAGCATTGTATTCTTTATTATTAGGATTGAGTCGTAAATAGGGTATATGGATCCCTCTTCTACGAAGAGGACTGCACTACTACAGGGCTTGTTGAAACCGGTTCTAGAGAGAGTGAGAGATCCGCATAACGAATAGGAAAGATACAGCTCAATGTTTAAATCCAATTTGGGTCTACTGAATCCTCGAGATTGCAAAATCACAAATTGCAATCTAGGAGCTCTGAAACTGGAAAGATAGAACTGGATTGTGAAAATAACTGAAGAAATGAGAGAGACATGTGAAAGAAGTCGTCAAAACAGGCCGAATTAGTGATATAATTGTCTTCCGAAAGTCGATGCATCTTTTATAAACTATTTTTCTACTCAACAGCTTTTTCTTAAGTGGTAATATGGATTTTATTACCTTAATAAATTTATGTAAAATATAAATACCCCATAGGGGTATTTAATCATGCTGTTACTCAGTAATACTTTTAAAGATTTGAAATAACATATGCTAATAAATTTTAAATGCATGTAAATGGGTTAGTAATTTTATGATTAAATTAAAGTAATTTTTAATAACAAAAACAAAGAGTTTCCACGATACAAAGCTTATGATTTGATTGATTTAATTTTGTGATTTAGCAGTTTTGACAATTCAGTAGAATCAAATCGGACTTAAATATTGAGAGATATCTTTCATATTCGGTACGTGGAGTTTCTTTTTAACATTCTCCTTCAGATTTTCAACTCTGCACTTTTGTAGCTGCTTCTTCTCTCTGGACTCTCCAACTGTCTTCAAACTTGTTCCCTTGCTCTCTTTGGAGCCGGTTTCCACAAGTCTGCGATGATGCAATGCACTTCGTAGAAGGTAAATGGGGGGAATAATAAGGGATAAAATCTTACGGTAGAATGAATTATAAAGAATTCCAGCCTGGAAAAAATGGTTTATTTAGTTAATTTACAAAAAATAGCCAGTGAATACAATATTGAAGATCAGGAAAAAGAAAACTCTCAACAGTACACCTAGAAAGATCAGGAAACAGAATACTGATGTCTTTGAAACCCAATGCAAAGTAAAAAAGAATCCAGAACTTTCCATACCAAAAAGCGCTAGACTGGGCGCAGCTTGTCTTTTTTTTAATATTATGCCATAAAAACCAGCAGTCTGCTACTAATCTATCGTCAGTTTAATAATTAGTCGTCATAGACAACAAAATGTGGTAAAAACGAAAATGTCGGATAGGAAAAAGTATCCTTCGGTAGTTTGACAGTATTGCTGTCATTGAATTCATTAAGTGGTACAGGGGGAACTCTCTTACCGGTAAATACAGATCTTCCTTTTACAAAACTACCTCATTGTCTGTTCAGTTCCATGAGTCGCATACAAAGTTCCACCCTTTTTTTAATACTAATTACAAAAAAATGTTAACTACTAAAATAATATATATTTATTAATAACTTTAAGTGAATCCTAATTAGTCGTTTAATTAGCTCCTTTGATCCTAAATTGACGACTGTTCTGGATTCTGCTCAATTAAGGACCAAAGGATTATGTTCTTTCTTGTTGAGTAGTTGATGACAGTCAAATATGTATCCTCTAATACACTTTTGGATAACATTTTATTTTTTTTTAATTCTGATGATCTAATGATCACCAAAGCTGAGAGATCATTTTTCTCAGCAAGATTTCACATCATAACCTGCTAAAAGACATGAAACAAAACTCTTAAGGCCAAATAGATATATAAACTCGCCTATCTTTCACTACTTATTTGTACTTTAGCACTTCGTTGTAAATAGCATAACATGTGAAAACAGTTGTGACATTTTATAAATCAAATAAACTTTACTTCGGGTGATGCTCTCACACTTGAGAATTATTCCCATACTGAAGGAACTAAACTCGTAACACACATCTTAATAGTTGCGCATGCACAGAACGCATAAATTCATCATTCATCTCACGTTAATCAATACCTAAAGGAATGGTTAGCACCTCACTCTTTAGCTCAACAATTCGTGAAGTCTACAGTTTGGTCGTGGATGATTGTCTTACTATGAAATGCATTTTAAACTGAAATTCACTTTGAAGCGTACGATTTCGTGTATGAAAAATAACTATCAAATACAAAAAAAAATAATAATAAAACCCATCGTGTATTAGTACAGCTAATGGCTAACACTTAGAATACATCTTAGGATATATTTGGAAATTTATCATTTTAAGTTAAATTGAAGTAATGTAATAACTTTTACGTGGATAGACTTGATCAGAACGATGGTCTTTGGCGTTACTAAAATTTAATTCACTAGATTACTCACAATAAAAATGTTAAATAAATGCAAAAGACTAATCAAGACTCAGGGTAAAAAATCGAATATGTACCTTCACCTGTAGTCTTCTATCAGAGAAAATTTTACCTTCACTGTTTGGATAAAAAAGTATTTAAATAAAATACTTTTATTCTACCAAAATACTTATGTATACTATTAGAAATAATTCATTTATCAGTAATAGTGCAATATGATAATACTGGAGCATGTTTAATACCCGAATCTTTCTGATAATTTTCAATTTTTTGTAAAGAATTTCTCATAAATAAATCACCATTTGAAATTAAAAGTTTCCAAACTAAAATAAAATTTGAAAATTAAGTTCAAAAGAAAACATTTTATACCTACCTAAATATACTAAAAGGGTTGTATATATGTGCACAAAATTTAATTGTTCATAAACATTTTGGTTTGAGAAAAAAAATTCTACTTAAACATATTGAATTTTAATTTTCTAACGTTCCTATCTACAAATAATAGGATAATTAACATAGTTCAAAAATTGATTTTAAAATTACTATCGAGCGTACGCTTAGATATAGTCCTCATAATATCAGTTTATTTAACTTCGAGTATCAAAGGGAAATTTTTAATGTCTAATTAAGATGATACTGTGAGGTTTTATTCCTTAAAACCATAAAAATACACAAGAAATTAAATGAAACACCATACTTGTGCAGTTACTGAACTTCAAGCAAGATTATTAAACTAATAACTATAATTTAAATATCTGTAAACAAAAGTTATAGAACTGCAACCTCAAGTAGATGCTTGACATCTTTAGGAAAATGTGTAACAATATAATTAATGAAATAAATCATGAAAATACACTACTGGCCATTAAAATTGCTACACCAAGAAGGCTACATGATACAAACGTGAAAGGAAGAGGGTGCTGTGATATACAAATGATTAGCTTTTCAGCGCATTCAGACAAAGCAGGCGCCAGTAGCGACACCTACATTGTGTTTAAATGAGGAAATTGTTCAGCCGGTTCCTCATACACAAATTGCATTTGAACGTTGTTGCCTAGTGAAAAGTTGTTGTGATGCCTCGTGTAAGAAGGAGAAATGCGTACCAGCACCTTTCTGACTTTGATAAAGGTCGAATTGTAGCGTACCGGGATTGCGGTTTATCTTATCGCAGTATTGCTGCTCGCGTCGGTCGAGATCCAATGACTGTTAGCAGAATATGGAATCGATGGATTCAGGACGGTAATACGGAACGCCATGCAGGATCTCAACGGCTACCTATTACTAGCAGCCGAGAAGACAGGCATATTATCCGCATGGCCGTAATGGATCGTGCAACCACGTCACGAGCCGGGAGTCAAGAAACGGGGTCGTTTGGAAGACAACAAGTGTCTGCACGAACAGTTCGACGACGTTTGCAGCAGCATGGACTCACAGCTCGGAGACCATGGCTGCGGCTTCTCTTGACGCTGGGTCATAGACAAGAGTGCCTTCAATAGTGTGATCAACGACGAACCTGTGAGCACGAATGGCGAGACGTCATCTTTTCAAATGTATCCAGGTTCTGTGTACAGCATCATGATGGTCGCATCAGTGTTTGGCGGCATCGTGATGAACGCACACTGGCAGCGTGCATTCGTCATCGTCATACTGGCCCATTACCTGGCGTGATGGTATGGGGTGCCGTTGGATACACGTCTCGGTCACCTCTTGTTCTCATTGACGGTGCTTTGAACAGTGCACGTTACATTTCTAATGAGTTACGACCCGTGGCTCTACCCTTTATTCGAGCTCTGTGAAACCCTACGTTTCAGCAGGATAATGTCCGACCACATGTTGCCGGCATTGTATGGACCTTCCTTGATATGAAACATGTTCGGCTGTTGCCCTGGCCAGCACGTTCTCCAGATCTTTCATCAATAGAAAACGTCTAGTCAATGGTCGCCGAGCGACTGGCTCGTCACCAAACGCCAGTCACTACGGTTGATGAATTGTGGCATCGTGTTGAAGCTGCATGGGCATCTGTACCTGTACATGAAATCCAATCACTGTTTGACTCAATGCCCAGGCGTATAACTGCTGTTATTACTGCCAGAGGTGGTTGTTCTGGGTACTGATTTCTCAGGATCTATCCAGCCAAATTTTTTGAAAATTTAATCACTTGTTATTTCTAGTATAATATATTTGTCCAATAAATATCATTTTGTTGTCTGCATTTCTTCCTGGAGTAGCAATTTTAATGGCCAGTAGTGTAATTTAAAGAATTTTAGGCTTTCAATGAATATGCTCATTCATTAAGAGCATAAAGTAGTAGAATCATGCTCTTTGGAATGGTAAGTCACAAAGGGGAAGAATAGTGCCACTAGCTACTAATGAATAAAGGGTAAGAATGACCCATTTATTCTTTCTGCGTGTGTATCTTTACGGATAAAGTTCCAAAAATATTAAGCTTATTATGATTACGGTTCTACGAGATGGATAACTACATTAAGGCAAAAAAACTTGTCTTCAGTCACTTTATTTTTATAATAAATCAAATATTTTATAATTATATTCCATGATAATTATTTTACACATATGTTATGGTAATGTTTTAGAGCATAAATAATGTATTCTTCTGAATATGGGCCTACAATTAGATCTTTGCCTACTTTCAAATCATTTTTTACTCACATGCTGATTCGATCAACGCCTATAGTTTAAAGTGAGCTTTGAACAACTAGAAACATCCAAATTGAGAATTAAACCCTTGAATTATTGAATTGGAAGAAGGAGAGCTTCCTCTGGAAGTGAATCTCAAATTAATAAATTTACTTGACAATTGTTATCTATCTCAAAACATTCACTAAAAACCAAGAAAGTATGCTATAAAACAATGCTTAAATTTTCATAATCTGGTTACGGGAGAAAAGCAGTTATATTCAGTACAGATTATTTTATAGATATTTGAAACGTTCTGCGTTTACAGAACATGGAAAGTAATACAATCTCTTGAGAATTTTCAAATATCAAAAATATTTATTCCTTTTTTTTCTAACAAAATTATATCATTTTTTAAAATTATAGTTGTGTTGAAGTTATTTCTGAGTCAATTTTTTATGACATTTCAGAAGGTTTGACACTGTAACGAGAGAATTAAATCGATATTTGTTAACAAAGCATTGTCCACGGTGACGATGCACTGGTTTAAGGAATTTTTCCATGGACATAAGAATATAAGTTCGGACGGGCCAAAGAATAAGGAATCCGGTTCCGAGGCATATTGACTGGTATTAAAACAAACCGCTTGATTCTCATATTAGACCGAAAATGAAATAGGTGCATTTTAAGGGCTTTACATGATTCTTAAAAGGAGAAAAATGTATAGTTTCGAAGGATTCCATACAATTTATCTCAAACTGAAAAGCACACTCTTTATAATGAAATGAAAATTTAATAAAACTCAATTTTGTTGTCTCAAAACATTTATATATTGTTTAATGAAAATTAGGTTCATTCTTATGAGCCTGAAATAAAGTAATAATCAATAATTTGGGACTCTAGATTGACTTAAGTTGTTCGTGCAAGGAAAGCTTCTAAAAGAGTATTTTTCAATAAATCTAATTATTTTGTAAAGGTCATTTTTATACCACAATCTATTTACCAAAATTAGTAGCAGTACCAAAGAGAAGAATTCAAACAATGACATTTTTTTTTCAGGACAAACCTAGCTCACACATACTGCTTTGATAACACTGAGCCCTGAGCAATGGATTAAATAATACCCATGGAAAAAAATGATATTGAATACTCATTACTTGTACTCACTTAAATAATTACATAATTTATTTATTCAAATTCAAAAATATACCAATTTTGCAAGAGTATTTTGAATAGGTATATTCTGCATAATAAATTACTTCTCTTATATTACTTTCAAAAAATTTAGGTATTATTCCTCGTGCATGCACTTTTATGAATTACAAAACCAGACTGCTATTTTTTTCGCATAAAAGGAAATAATGGAATAGAAAAATACATTGAAAATGCATTATTTATTAGTGAACCTTAATAACCTTTTCTTTCGAGCTCTCGACAAACAATATTTCCTTGTACTCACGATTTACTTATTACTTTCATTATTTCCAACAGACACTATGCTCTATACACGAAAAAAAGAAAATCACGGCGAAAGAGCACAAAGTCAAGGTCAATTTCCGGACATCAGAAGATACGAAAAAGAAAACACGTAAAGCGGAGATGAAATAATATAGGAGAGGATTTATCTCAAGATATATCAATACGTATGTAATACTGTAGAGTACAATGCTTGGAAATAAAGCAGTACCTTTGTTTTTCGAAGAAAAAACTCATAACCTTGTATAATCCTTAATGGAAAATAGAGAGTGATCTTGTGTATATATATTTCTTTAATTTGCTTTGTTAAATTCCTACTGCTATATCACATGTGATCCAAAAGCTTAATCCAATTTTTTAGCTGCTTCAAAAAAAAATATTAGCATTTGAAAAAAAAGGTTCAATATGTGTATTTAATAATTAACAAATATCAATATCATCCATCCTTAAAAATATTTTAAGACAAAACTGTTAAATTAATCGAACTTTTTTCTAATAAAGGCATAAATAATGATAAGATAATATGTAGCAACAATATTTAGTAATAAAATATCTTTCACTTGTAATTTACAGTGGAACTATCAAGAATATAATTAGAATTATTTCACTAAATTTATTTATTCGTTAACAAGATAACTTTTATTTTTGGTTTTTAGCCAACTTATCTAATGAAATTCATGGTTCTAATCTAAAAAATAAATTATCTTCAACACGCTTCCTTGATCTAAAAATTTCTATGTTGTTTATAAAGAATATAAAAAATTATATCCTCAATAAAAAATTACAATTCAACAAATATTTTCATATTAAATCTTCCTTTTACATTTTCTGTGCTTGGGGTTAATTATGTAATAACTATTATATTGAAATAAATGAATACCTACATAAAAAATTCAAGGAAGAAAGCAATAATTAATACTATACAAAGTCATTGTTAAATTATTCGAACATTTTAAAATAATTTTCTGCACTTCAAATGTCGTAGTAAATTAATTAACGCGAAAATACCAACATATAGTTATAAATCACACCTAAAGGATTTTTACAAATAAATATATATATATATATATATATATATATATATATCAATTTATTTAGTAAATTTAGATAGCACATTCATTCATATTCCATCCACATTAACTGTCTGCTAGATTGCTAATTTTTGCAAGTTACGATAAATATCTAGATTACGTCTACAACGAACGTCCAATAAACGTCTATTTTTAATCCACACATATCCATGAATTAATGTTCATAAGTTGACGTGTAATGGACGTCTATTAGACATTCATAGTGGCCGACCAGGAAACATCCACTGAATAGCCTTTCATGGACGTCCAGTAGATGTTTATTTATCATCCATCATCCATGGATATCATGGACATTTCGTGAACGTCCATTAGATGTACCTGGTTGTGTAGGCTGGATCATAGAATACAAGACAATGAAAATAGTATAAATAACAGATACGGTTCTATTTTTAATTCAAAACATAAAATAGGATTCTTGTGCACGCGATGGAAAAAAAATTTAGAAATAACACTCAACAATCTTCAAGTTCTATAAAACACTCGAATATGAGAATCCCTTTCGTTTTATTCAAATCTCTTGAATCCTCAACTTATATTTTAATTTAATATTTTAAATCGGAAACTCAATATTTAACTCATTTAATAAATTCTAATGTTTTAGCTCAATATTCACAAATCACATGCTCTTATCAATGCAAAATTATAACAGAGATGACAACTGAATGGTTAAAGCTAAAGCTTGCATGTTCGATTCTTAGTTTGCATGTGAATGTTCATGGTTATCTACTAAATTTTATATTCCATTAAGTCTAGAGGGCAAAAAGTAATCATAGAAAAATAATCAAACCTAACAATAAAATTACAATCGCTTATCATTTTACATCAGCGATGGCCAATTATGGTTGTCTAAAATGGAATTACCAGGAGTTTCACTCAAGAAACACTACGTGTTACCACGAGTACGATGACCAATATTTATCATTATGCGCACGAAGGAATAGAACGCAATTCCGGCTGAACTCAGATACTCTCTGGCTGTAAGCTCCGGAAGGTTGGTATCTAAATCAAAAGCTTAAGGGGGCGCCATATTGAAAATCAACTGTAATGTTAAGTCTATGGAGAAATTTAAAACTATATTTCACAAGTTCTATTATGACTACACCTTTACTTTTTGTGAGTTTCGATTGTTCTTAAGAATAAAAAAATCTTCTTGTTTGAAATTTATTTTTAAAATCGTTTTAACTATTTTTAAATTGTCTCAATATTTTGAAGATATGCTTAAAACATTAATAACTTAAGAAAGATAAAGAAATCAGAAATTCTAAGAACAAGTGTAATTAATAAATTTATTTATAAATAGCTGGAAAAAAAATTTTTCGTTCCATCTATGATAGTTTTTTTTAAATTTTGATTGAAAAAATCTTATAATTTTTCTTAAAAATTAGCAACGCCCACATGGCGGATGAATACTTGGTTGTTTCACAATCAATCCAATCACTTTCTTACTATAGTAAACAAGCTCCTCCTCTGTCAAAAAGTTTCGAATTTGGGTTTTTGCAATTCCAGAAGCTAATGTGTGTGTGATCCCTTCCCTCATGCTCAATAAACGCTGCGGGTGTTCTCAGCTTTCGAAGTTAACCTTTTGATTCCGGCATCTTCCAGTGAAAGAAAGAGGCTTCGGATGCGAGAGGGAATATTTACCCCCTTTACAAAAACAGAGGGTCATTTTCTATTGAGGATTTCACTATAACAAATTCTGAAATTATGAAAAATAAATAATTATATACATATAGATAGATGTAAACAGATAATAAATTACGTTTTTTTCTTCATGCACAATTTCTTCTGATTTTGATGTTATTTCAGATATAAAGCAGATAAGATTGCTTGGTAAGTAAAAGCTTTCTTTCCGAATCGGAATACGTGATGGTTTCGATGCTATTCGGTACAGTAATAATGTGTAAGGCTAATAAAATTCATTAGTCTTACACAATTCAAAATTTTAGGAAGCATGTCCCTTTAATTGGTTGTTCTTAATATCGGAAAGTACAAAATTGTGAAATACATGAACAAATGCGTTGTAGAAGATTCTTACCGACTATCCCAAATATCACTTTTAAAAATTCAAGTATGACATCAATGCACTAAAATTAAATCTTTATTTATAAGTATAAAATATATTCTAGTATATATAAAAATGTATTCAGTGAGTCACTGCAAGCAGTTTTAGTGTACTGAAAATTAAACATTTTATATGCATTACATTCAATATATTCGTAAAGTTTAATCCTCCCTTGTTTCATCTTTGTAGGAATATATTGTTTAAATGTCGCATTTTCAACAGATTTTATAATAATGACCTCGATAGCTTTTTAGGAAATTTATTTTTCAAAAGTAAACTTTAAAAATGACTTCTGAAAATTCAAGTATTTTTTGCAGTTTTCATGTTCTACTATACTTTTGCTCAATATATATCCTATTTTTATTAATAAAATCGTATATATATCACAATATTCTAGTCATTTTTAATAAATTTATTTCCCAAACATTTTATTAAATCTACCCCTTTACATTACCTTTCGCAAAACAAGAGTTTCAAATAATTAATTGTTCAAATGATTATTAGTCTTGTCTATTATCTTCATTAATCTGCCCAATTAGAAGAAAAGTTCTAAAAAATTGTAGTTCTAATTTATCAATATCAGTCCATTATTATTTAATTTTAAATTCCCACGGTAAATTGAGTATTTATAAAGCATATCTGCTTTTAATTAATGAGTTTGTAACTAAGCAAAATTAAATGCCTTTGTTGAATTAATATTTGTATAATCATCGAGAAAAGTATCGTTTATTTAAATTCATCATAGGAATTGACATAATTCGTAAATTTTTCAGAATCATCCAACTGTGCTCTGATTTCCATTGATCCATTGATAAAAAAGTTCTTTTATTTAGAAAATCATCTAAATATGAAAAATATTTTGCTGAAATTCAGACAAATTTGCATTTTGTTTCCCCAAAAGAAAGAATCAACATACTAATTTTTCATTAAAATTTTGCCCTTTATTTACTTTCGAATTTTACGGCTTTCTAACACAAACCGGTATTTCCCCTGCAACTGCCCGAAAGGAAGGAAACATGATACGAAGAAAGGGGGAAGAAATTCATGGTATCATAGCTGACCCATAGCCGCGTTCTGAAAAACTCAAACTTTTACAAGGGTACACTTTCTCCATCGTGTCTCATCTTTAGCTCAAGACAGTTGAATCTGCTCTTTCTTGACGTCGCTTCTAAAAATGAGTTACCGACACCAAAGAACTGATTGATCCTCGATACACGCGGTCAATGAAAATCAGAGATCCTCCATCGATTATAGAAGCAAAAAATAAAAAACAATATAAAAAATTAAAGTTGGAATAATTTTAAAAACAAAAAATTTTTTAAAAAAAATTTGGTTTTAATAAAAAATAATTAATGTAAATAAATTATGTAAATAATAATATTAAAATAATTAATGAAAATAAACACCAAAAATCACAAAAATTTTTCTCTTTTATTTATATCCATTACCCTCCATTTCCATTTCTCTTCTCATTTATATCATATTGCATTCTCCCCATTTTCTGGATGTCTAAAATATATATTTTACATATTGTAAATAAAAATTTACTGTTTTTAATAAATATATATATACCTGATTGAAAATTGTGCATCTATTATATTGTAATTACATATGCTATATATATATATATATATATATATATATATATATCATTTTATGTATTTCATTTTTTAAATAAACTGGACAAAAAATTTTATACGTTCAAATGTTTCTTACATACTGATTGACATATATTCTTCATAAAATTAAAAAAAAATTGTTTTAATTACTTTGAAGGTAACATCTTTTAATTACTGTTTCTTTCACTGCATGTTGATGATAGCACAATTTATTCATTTTTATTTTATATATAGCAAATTGTGTAATTTGTGGAAGTTCTGCGAGGTTGATACTACAGAGGATTATAATTTGTTTTTGAATTATCCTTTCACATGCAATTTCTATCACATTAATGTAATAAAAATACACATACGCATGTGTATTATCATATTTTTTGAACTAATGCAGTCAATTTTAAATTAAAAGCACATCTTTGAAGAAATTGTTTTCATATTGCAACTTTACAGTGTGTTTAGAGCATATTACACCATATTACATTGTTTAGAGATGATATTAATTTTTATTCAATGTGTCTTGTATTGAAAAAAATTACATTTAAAAAATATTTTGCATTTTTTTAAATAGTAAAATACTAACAAAAGAAGACATAGTTGCAATTTATACTTATATAAATATGTACATAATTAAATTTTCTATGTTTTTTAGAAATTTAAATCAATAAAGGATTTATTTTTTAATAATTTTATTATAAACTTTGGTCTAATATGCAGTTAGAATTTCGGAAAATTATTATTTCTGATTAGCTATCTTTGTTAGTAAACTTATAATATTTTTAATGGAAAACCAATATTAATACCAACAAATAACAAAAATGCCAAACATATGGTATGAAACATTTTCATTTTCTGGGTGTCTAAAATATATATTTCATGACAAAACCAAAAATTATAATGTAATCATTTCTAAAATAAATTGCTTGGATGCGAAACTACTTTTTACAAAATGTATGTAACTCCAATATTGAGTGAATTAAGACTAATAGTACATACAATTTTGGAAAATTAGAAAAGAATGAATGATAAGTTGATGCCGGAACTGCCTTTCCATTTCCTGAATGTGAGCAAAGATACAATTCCTATGGTTTACGTATTAACTTGTACTGCTTTTAAAATTTGTAATTTATTTCGAAATATAACGAGAAACAACGTCGATATGCTTGATTAATAAGATTAAATATTATTAATCAAGCATAATAATTTCTGCATAATAAGATTTAATTTCTGCAGGTGAACTTTCCATTCCTACAAAAATCATTGATAAAAAGTATAAGTCAAAGCCATTTTATAAAAAAAAAGTTATTGAAAAACTAATAAATGAATTACGTTTTTCCTCATTGAAACAGATAAGAAATTCAACTCTTTGTATATTATATAAGTGTAGTACTTGGAGATAAACGAAACTGTTTTGTTTTCTCAAGAAGATCTCACCCCATTTAAAGCAAGTTGAATTGAAATTAAATCCAGAAAAATAGAATAATAAATATATTTTCAATGTACTTTTTGTTTTTAATTTAATTTGAATATTTATAATTATTTTTTAACATTTAAGGAGTAATAATAATAGCAAAATTGTACAATTTTTGTTGTGCATCTGCATTGTATTTTACTACACAGAAAGTTGAACTCTAAAAGTAAATAAAATAATTATTTCTTCTCAGAATCTGGGAGCAGCTTATTCTCCCTCAATGCTTGATACATCAGCAACCGTCATTTCCAGTGTGAGATTTCAGAAGCTTGTGAACTAGCCCCTGCCATGTGATTTATTGACATACAGTTCCAGGAAGAAAAACCCTGAGGGGATTACGGACCCTTGAAAGAGGACAAACAGCCTTCAAGGCAAACTGACCATAAATGCGGAGAAAATCTGCGTGAAAACAGGCTTGGGGGGGGGGGGGGGGTTACTGATCACCTTACCCCTGCAGTTAAGTGATCTCCTGTTCATACCCCTTTTTCACCCCTATTGAGTTAGGAACTATCTTTTCTTTGTAAAAGGGTGCTTTGGTGTGGTTTGTAAATTAAAACTCACCAATCAGTTTCTCCAGTCTCTGTAAGAGCGACCGCCCCAAAACAACTGTGCTAGATGGCGCTGAAGTTCATTTCAAGATTTATTTTGAGGAAACAGTCCCCTTAAGAATGGGATTCTGAAAACAACTTTAGACCCTTATATTGTAGTTAAAATGACTACGTGAAGTAGCTAAAACGAGCAATTGTATTCGATAGTCGTTGATAGACTAGAAGCCGGATATTAACAAATGAATTTCGGTCACTGACAGCAAGTGTCGCTTATGGTAATCTCCAAAGGACTGAACAATGTCACTCAATAATCCCAACAGCTTCAAAGGATAACTATAAGGCTTCAAATGTTGAGACAACTGTTACTAGACCTTGCTGAGACATCTGAAGCTATCTATATGGTTTCGAAACAAACCGCTGTCTTTCTTTATCTGGAAGAAAATATTTACAGTATTATTTGGTCAATGTACAGATCTTTTAGTCGAAGTCAATCTCATAGAATATTTATGAGATGCACTAGGAACAATCATTGTATATCGACAAACCTTTAACAGGCTCTTCTAAGGATTAAGATAAACTATTATGGAATTACTGCCATAATCGTTGATCTATGGCCTCTAGAACAGTATAAGAACTCAATATGACACTTCTATAAATATAAAAAGCTCTATTCTTATTAGAATTTGAGCTCCTTTCACAAAACAGTAAAACTATGTCACGTGATGCATCCCGTTTTAAATAATGTTGCTCTCGTTTGCTTATTTAGTCTGAATTAAAATTTTCGTGTATAGTTCAGCTACAATTTCTTTCGTTATAACGAGTGCTCTAATACTGAAATAAATTTCTACGCATTAAATAAAAAAAAATTCTTTAAATATCTCAATTTCTTTGTTTACAACTTAGTTTTGATTACCAAGGTAGTTGAATATTTTTAAACTTCTTATCAAGCTCAAACATACTTGATTCAAATAATGATGCAAGAGTAATTAGATAAGTAAGTAATATAAGTAAGTTTGCATTGGAGGAGGTATCATAATTAGTATTACATTTTTTCATCAATGTCAATTTATGATTCAAATTATGATTAATTAATAAACTCTTGTTTAAATCTTCGAAGAAAACATTGTTATTGAAGGTTACCATTGACATATGTGATCTTCCTCTATATATTCCTGTTCTGATGCATTATTAATACAAACTTCATTTTTATGAATGATCACATAACGTACAGATCAGGTCACATATTCGTATAGATGAAAATTACTGGGATTGAAAAATTTCATGGCAGTAATTTAGTTAGCGTACTCTCTTGATCACTTATATAATAATTCC
Source organism: Latrodectus geometricus (assembly GCA_026290005.1). Taxonomy (NCBI): domain Eukaryota; kingdom Metazoa; phylum Arthropoda; class Arachnida; order Araneae; family Theridiidae; genus Latrodectus; species Latrodectus geometricus. Next base: position 406,797 of record JAPDSC010058376.1, read on the forward strand.
ATCATACAAAATTTAAAATTCTATGGAACATTTGTGGAATTTTTACAGGAAAATTTTTGAAAGTTCTGTGGTCGTTATTGCAGTACATTCAACGGTGAAGCAGATGATTATTTTTGATTTGTTCCAACTAACTCGACAATTGCTGCAATTTTGATGCGAGTATGGAATGGTAATGTCAAATACCCATTGATGTTAAGAGATAAAAGGTTCTTTCCTAGCACATAATTGAGGGTTGTTCTTTTATTGAGTAAATTACCATGTTATTTTATTATTACAAGTATGTATTCCGGTACTTTTGAGTCTTTGAAAATGTCTTTCTCAGATTGTTAGAGCATTATATTTGTTAATAACATTTAATAGCGTGTTCTTTTTTTCTTCTTCTTCTTGAGCTTGTCAGATATGTGGCACCTCTTCATTGTTGCATTTTGTACCATGCTCCAAGCCCAATTTTTTCCTAGTTCCATTGTCTTAGGTCACCTACTTTGTTTATAAAGTCTGATAGGCCCTCAATGGAGTTTAGGTGTAACTCTTTAGGATATGGATTACTAATAGCGTGCTACCCTGTTAAACTTCATAAAACAATGATAATAGATTAGGAAATCTAATTATTTTAAATTCTTGGACTGAATAATTAATAAACAGTAACCGAACTCACTGAAAGTTTCGAAATATACTTTTAACATTTTTAAAAATTATGGATTTAGGGAAAAATGGTAGCTTAAATTTAAGAAAGTAGAGCATACTAACTATAACCCTATTTTATATAAAATTTTATCTTAATCTGTATGATTACTCAAGCTATAGAAAAATTATAAAATATTAAAATTTATGTTATATTAAGTTTAATTGTTGAAAGTATAGATCAATATTGTTATATGGTTTTTCTTCGTGGCAATGAGAATTGAAAAATAAAGACGTCTTTTTTAGGTATCCCAATGGCTTAGTGGTAACACTTTGCGCTCCCAAGGTGCAGGTACGAGGTTTCAACCTCAGGTTGGACAATGTCGACTCAGCCTTTCATCCCTTCAGTAGGCCGATAAAGCTGTGTACCAAGCATGCTTGAGAACCAAACAATGGGGCTTTCCGTTATGCTGACCGCCTAAACAGGACAAATTTTTCACACCTCACGGCCCTCGGTCATGAAAGCAGAAATGAACACTGTAGGCCTTGGCCTTAATATGAGCTATCATGCTACTGAGATTAGTTAGTTTCCTTTTAAGCAAAGACTTTACTATTCTTTCAATGACTACAATTACTTCAGCTTGAAGCTTTTATACTGATTAAAAACCTAAACAGTTTCTATGATGCAGGATAGAAATACAGCACTTTTCAGAAATGAAGGATTAGGTGTTTAACGGATTCCTTGTCTCACTTTCAAGTAACTAACTGTTTCTCTGAAGCATATATTTATAACTCTTCGTTATAAGTGATGGAAGTTTCCAGAACATTCTTATAATAAGTATATGATAACTCAGGTCCTATCGATCGAAATTACGAGAATGTTAACT
>JAPDSC010058376.1:438304-453723 GCA_026290005.1 Latrodectus geometricus
TATATATATATATATATATATATATATATATATATATATCTAATAGAAAATTCCTTTAAGGAAACCTATTTTGGGTTCGTCATGGCACAGCGGCAGGGTTGGTGCTCTCTACGGCATGGAAGTTATATTCGATGCCAATGATTGTTGAACAATGGAAATGGTTGCTTAGTTTTTGTTCCTTCAAGCACATCTGTCAGAGTGGGTGTCTGGGAGTTTTAAAGGCTTTTTCTTTTGTAGACTATTTATATTGAAACATTTTGGATGTCAATAATAGTCGATGGATGCGTAAAAAGCTACAGCTTGAAAAGCTGTAAAAGCAAATATTTTTGACGGTTAGGTTGTCTAACACACAGTATCAAGTATTAATTTTTTATATAGTGATTGATAACATAATTATCATCCAATCATATTTTTCATTCATTTATTTTTATTTAAAAGCTATTTCAAATTCTTATTTTGTTTCAAAAAATAATATGTATTTTGTTTTATTAATAAGGAATATCAAAGAAAAACAATGGAACTGATTAATAATAGAACTCTAAAACCCACAATAGAATTATTAAACGTAATATGAGAAAATCTATGAGCTCAAAATTACAAATTGTATTATAAACTTTTATCAGATATCATTAGAAGATTCATATTTAAAAATTCTTCGTGTGTATTCGATAGTAATAATATGCATAAATTATGAAATCCGATAACCAATAGGGAAAGACCGAGACTCCTTTACATCATGCTGCATATATTAAGAATATAAGCAGATATTTTTCATAAACATATTTGATTGATCATTTTGATGATAAAATTCTGAAGGTAAAAACCTTGTTTAAACAAATTGCTTTATTTACAAGAAAAAAATTTTACAGTTGCCTTAAAGATATATTTGTTTTCAAAAATATACTTAAGAAGAAAATGTAAATTTTCTTGAAAATGTATTAATGCATGCAGAACTTTCATAAAATATTGCATCACTTTTTGCTTTATTTTTTATTTCTTTTATATTTTTACATTTTAAAGTAAGAAGATTCTTTTGATCTAGTCTTGATTTAAGCAAGAAGTTTCTCTAAAACTTATTTAAGATTTCAGCTCAATATTTATAATTTACGGAAATAAAAAAGCAATAAAAAAATGCCATGTAAAGAAAAACATTACTTAAAAATTTAGAGCTTTCAGTAACATGTTTCTTCCATTTAAATTTCTGGAAAATGCTTTTTAGAAACATAACTGAAATAATTTACTGCGAATTAAAGTTTTTAAGACCTTAATTTCAGAAAAATAAGATATATATCAAATTTTTTTATTTTTTAAATTTTTTAACATTAATTGATTCATCTATATAAGAAATAATAGAAACAATGCAACCTTAAATTCGATTTCAATAAATGAATTTTGGGATACCTCATTTTATACGTATAATCGCTAGTGTGCAATAAGGAAGTATAGAGGACAAACCTATCAGCTTTATCATGATAATCCTATCAAATAGTTGAAATGTATTAGGAAACCAATATGAATGGTGTTTTTTATTAAAATTTATACTTGATATTTATTTGAAACAAGATGCAATTGAATTTATTTTATAATGTCTGATACTCAGGTATGATTAAGCCTTTCTTGATACTACAGTATGTGTATTTCTCTAACCTGCAAATGTTAAATTCAGTTTTTTTGGCAGCCTATTGTTATTATTTTCATATAAGGGCTTTTTGAACAAGATTCGTATTTTAAAATAGATTCTAAGCCATTATATAAACATTCAAATCTATGGTAAGAAGTGATTGACTGAACTATTGGACTGAAGGCCAGAGTACTAGATATTCAGCTGTCAATTCTGTCCGGAAATTTTTAGAGAACACCTCACTAAAATAACTTTCTTTACGTATTTTCTATAATAATATCAAATTATTATATGCAACTAATTTTTTTGTAAGTGAATTAGAAAATGTCTGTCAATCATAATATTTTTTTCAACATGTTCTTAATTTTTTTTGGACTTGTACTTAATTTTTAATGAAAGCCTAAAATTCTACTAAAGAGCTCTTAAAAACAAATAAAAATTGTTCTTGAAAGGAAAATGAATTTTGTCAAAAATGACTGCTTAAGTTATGGGAGTTCTTTGTATCAAGTTCCCTTGAAAATGAAAAGTAAAAACCACAATTTCACAAAATTTTTGCTTCATTTTTTTGAAAAATAATTGTATAAAAATTAATTAAGTCAAAAATTTTAATGATTTGTTATTCATATCATAAGTAAATGTTCTATAATTATATATACATAACTTAAATGTGATAAATATGTTTCAATTCCTAATTAATTGCAGGTGTACCTAAATTTGTGCTAAGATAGTTTTTATATACATTTTTCAAACTTTTATAAAAAAAATCATTTATTAAAAATATTGTTTTTAATTTAATTTTTTTTAAACAGAACATAAAATTAATAATAATAAGTTCTATGAATAATGATCATTGTGTATTTTCATGACACTTTCAAAGTGTGAAATTAGAAACGAGCACTGGCCATTGCTATTGAATGCTACGAAGTTTGCACAAATGAATAATTTAATTTAAGAAGTGACTAAAATCCTCACATACAAGTTGAATTAAATTAAAATGCTTCAATATATTTATAGCAGCCTATCTCTATTAACGTGACTTTCTTGTACCTTCAAAACTTACGTAGATAGGCACTCACAACATGGTTTTCTTCGACTGGATTAGTATTGAACTTACTGTCTTCGGACTCGAAAAGGATACTTTTTCCCACCAAGCTACTCCTGACCAATGTAAGATGATACAATATACATCCCATAAAAAAACGTGAAAGTTTTATTTCTTTTTGAAAGAAATTTACAACACAAATATAATACATTATATAATGCAAAAAGATAGATATATAATCTAAAAAAAGAAAGATAGAACTTTGATTACTACTCAAAGCATTCTTTATTTTTGATTCATTATATTAACTAAAACATTTTTGAGTATCATTGAAAACTGTCTTCAAAATAAAACTCAAACACCTTTTAAAAAACTTATTGCCTTAAAAAAGATGATAATTTAAATATTGGAAACATTAGAACATTGGAAATGTAAGATTTATAAATATTTAATATTCCTTCAAAATCATAGCTTTTTTTAATTTTATAAATAAGCATTGCTAACTTTTAACTATAAATTCAAAATGAGTTTTATCGCATCAAATAGAATTATAAAAATAGAAATCTGTAGTCAATATTTGTCAAGTTCATCTGATTCTTCATGGGAAATATTGAATTTCTTATGTCCATAGATATCTGTAGATATTCAGCTGGCAAATCTGTATGAAAAGAAGTGAAATGAATAAAAATTTCCTTTCGTTCGCAATCGCAGTTCTTCAAGCGGATTATCAAATTTGTATTTTCTTATTTCGTTTCGACATTTTGAAACGTTAATTCAACTGTTTACTCTTCTTTAGCTTCTCTTAGAAGAATTATAAATTCCAGGTAATAAAATAACGTTAATAAATATTATAAGAGAAGCAAAAAGAAATAACTTATTAATCCTGAGTATCATTGTTCGAAACCAGCGTGAAATAAATTTCGATCCTAAGTAATTATATTTTAGCTAATATGATATATTTATTCTTACAGCAAATTTATTTTATCCTTGATATAATGTAAATTTAATTTTCTTGAAGAATGGATATTGATAAACTTAAAGAGTACCAAATTATCATAATGCAAAATTAAAATGCAAGCGAAAATTGCTGTTCACTTTTAAAATAATTCAATAGAAAGCTTTTTCACAGTATAACATTGACCGATAACAAATATGTCAACAAGTGCAATTTATGAAAAAGATTCATCAGAAACTAAAGATCAGAAATAAAGATCAGAAACTTAAATATTACTAATTTATGAAATTAATATATGCAAAAATAACTGATCGATAACTGATTGAAACTTGTTTAACTGGTTGAGATATAGTTTCAGATATATGTTTTCTTTTTTATGGTTGAGTCAGAGATATATTTTCTTATTTAAAATTTCTTATCTTGCTTCTGTAATGAAATAAGAAAGATTTGTATCTGATTTTCATGCATATTCAACATTCACAACCTTATTCAATTTGGTTGTAGTTCTGCTATGAAACATTTTTAACTGTGTGGTTGTAAATCTAACGACAAGAAAGATACAATAATGTATTGCTTCCTCCAAATTGAGATGCCATATAAGGACCATAAGTTAATGGGACAATGTGTAGCAACTTGCGACTAATCGCGTGATTTAATTTTCAGTTCCAAAATAACATGTCGCAACTACGTAGTTAGGTATCATTGCATAACTCAATTAATGCTACGCCTCGAAAATTATTAAGAGATATATCATATTCATTTTGTATATACTTATATCATCGTAACTAATGATATTTTACAAACAAAAGTATAAAGTCAATAAATTTTAGTTAATTAGAAAATTAGTTAATAATAAAAATAATTAAAAGTATTACATCCCCCAATGATTATTTGGCTTTCATATTATTGGTTATAACTTTGTAATTTCGTAATAAATAAGATTTAATTTTTTTTCAATATATTTCGGAATTTCTGCTGTCCTGTAAGAAAATTTTTCAATCTTAATCGAAGTAAATGACGGTATATTTTATCAAACCAGGCTTAGACATAATTTTGATAAGGACAGAGAATAATAAATAGTAGCCAATGAGAGAGAGTTTACAGTGATGATATACATAAGTCACTGTTAGTTAAAGTTTAAGTGCTTTCTAACTCGTCCCCAGAAAAAGAATCAAGATCATGCAATATACCTTGGTTAGATCTTAGATAGAATATTGTTGCATCAAGTATTCCACAAACAGTCTCCAATTATGCTGTGAGGTTCTTGCAATTAATATGTACACGCAGATCAACGTAGTATTTTAGAAGGAAAATCCAATTCAATTTACAACAAAATTGGTAATCAAAATAAATTGAACTTACCATTTTAACTTAAATAATTCTAAACTAAAAAAAAAAGATTTTAGTTGACACGAAATATAATTTAGGAAATAAATCTTATTTCCTTATACGAATTTCAAGATAAATGTAATAATATTACTTAAATTTTCATAAATGGTAAGATATAGCAATATAAGAAAAAAATGTCTCTTTACAAATTCTGTTTCAGTTTCTAAAAGAGGAAACAAAACCATTAATTATCATCTAATATTTTGGAGTTGTCATAACAATAATATTACCTCACATGGTAGATTTATTGATTCTAATACTCCATCATTCAGAAAAGCAATCTTGCCAATGTATCTAATCTGTAATTAAGTTTCCATACAAACATAAATCTAGTGCAGTAAATGATGTCGCCAAGTTTATAAGCTTGCATTTGTTACCCTCTAGACTCAGATCGTGATAGGTTATGAAAATGGATCACATTTCACGGATTGTTTATTTAGAACGATTTGATTCATAACATGAAATAAAAGCTCTCTCACCTATGATTAGATTTTCTTAAATTTTTGACACTTTTTAAATGAAATGATCGGATTTAGAATTATTAGTTTTAAATGAAATGAAAGAAAAATGCGGTGAAATGCAAAAATATTGAAAGACAATCACAAAAAAGAATTGTTAATAGCTTCTAAAAATTATTAGGATAAGGATCTATAACATTAATATGTAGGATGTAAAAACACATTCCTTTCATATATTACCTAATCTATTGTATGAAACATAAAATATGCGCAATTAAAATATATAAATTCTATCCCTTACATTAAATACTTTATTTTTTATTTCACAAGGAAAAAATCAATTTGTTTATTTAAAATTACAAATTAACTTTCTTTGTTTAAATTTACTTTGTTTAGTAATAGAAATTTATTTGATATGAATTAATATGTGTGGAAAAATCTTAAAGCCATAAAGAAACATTTTATTAAATTTAAAATCCGTGTCAAGTTAAGCATTCGTATAAAAGAATAGAGTTTTTAGTAATACTAACTATTTCTTACGAAAAGATTCGAATAAAATTTATACTCAAAAGTAAATAAAGTGAGAATAATATCCCAGAAAAAAGTGAAAAAAACACAATGGTTGTTCGCTTAAGCCACCCAATGCAGTAAACAAAATTTTAAGAACTCATATTCATTTTCCTCATGGAGTTCAGAGACATCATGTTCTAAGACAATTGTGCGTGCCTGTGAGTGTAAATAAAATCCCATATAGTAATAAAATTACATATTGCTTATTATCTAGAATGTAATAATATGAAGAAAAATAAAACAAGGATGAAAATAATATTCATAGTCATCATAAGAAAAATCATAGCGTGTGTTTGCTAATAAAATCGCAAGTGCCATTAAAATTTATTGTTTATTATCTAGAATGTAATACCATGAAGAAAAATGAGACAGAGATGAAAATAGTATTTACAATCATCATAGGAAAATTCATTAACATTAAAGCACCATTATAAAAGACTATTTCTAGCATATGACATTGTTGCTTCTAAAGACATTGAAGTTACTCAGATCATCAAATTTTCATCTTTATCTTATTTAATTGAGAACAAAATTTGTCTTTGCACTTGCTATAAATATTTCGCAGTAAATAAGCAGTACTGATTTTACTTAATTTAACATTTAAACTTTTTTTTAACGCACAAAGACATATTTGAGAAGGATCCCTCTTGGCTCTACTAAAAAGATTCTGAATTTCATTTGAATGCAGAATTAAAAATTCAACACGGAATAGGAATTTTAAGAGCAGAAATTGTACTTTTTTCAATCTTCCTTGTACGAGGAATTCTTGAGGCCACGGTGGTCTGGTTGGATAGGGCATCGTTCTCGTTACCAAAAGGTGGGGAGTTCGAATCCCAGCTAGCCGAAGATCCGTCGTGTTCACTAATGGCAACTGGGGCACGTTAAATCCGTCGGGTCGCAATGTCCTCCATGTTCCCATAACAAATTAATACCTCTGGGGGTGGTTGGAGCCAGGCTTTGGGTCTTCACTGGTTTCAATCTCTAAATTAGAAGATTCAGGTGGTGCTGCCATCTATGAGCCAAAAGTCGTACTTCCACCTTCGAATGAGGGTGCTCTATTAAAAAAACGGAAGATGTTTCCTCTCTGACTTCATTCGCCTAGTCTCTTAACGGGCGGGCTTGACGTTGCCTAGTGTCATTGATAACAACGAGGAATTCTTAAGGCCTCTTGAAACATCAAAGGCTTATATTTCAAAAGGCCATAAGGATTATAACAAAAAGCAATAGGGTTAACATCACGAATTTCTGAGAGCATTAAGAAAATTAAAGCCGATGAGTACTAACATAGTACCATTGAAAACAGTACACGAAAGACTTCACCAACATACCGAAACTAGAGAAATGACCAAAAATGGTTTTCCGGATAAGAGAATAACTTTCTATTTTGATAATTAAACAAAAGTAAATTCAAATATTAAAAGATTAAATCTGTCTAAAAAGTTTGGACTCAAATCCGGAATTTAATTTCACTAGTTAAAAATAAGATTTTGAGACGAGAACATTCTTAACAAAAGAATGATTACACTGCATCATGAAGAACATTAACACAAATAAAAAATCTATTTAATTGTTGTTAAATAGATTTTTATATTTGTCATACATTGGTATTTATACCATTACATATCATGAGCTACAACGAGATCTCGCTAGTCTACCATTACCTAATGAATAGAAAGCTAATTGTATGTAAAGAGTCAAACATGAACATATTATCGACATGACGTTGTCTTAAAAGTATCTCAATTGTACCTATAACACAGTTCCGCACATAAGATTGAAATAAAAAAGATAAAAAATAATTTCATTAGGAATAAATACTTTGATATGGTAAACAATTTATTTGTAATTAATATCAAATGGTTAAAATTTTTCGGGGGTAAAAGTTAATTAAACAATAAGCCAAAAGCAGCATCGATTTCTTTTTAAATAATACCAAAATTTTCACAAATCAATTACTCAGTAACATATAGAGTTGCAAAATATTTCGATTATTTTCTTGGTTTTTTTCGATTTTTCATAAAATTCAGAGTCTTATTTTAGGATTGATAATTAACTTCATTAATTATAAAAATATTTAATGTTTATAATTGATACTTCTCCATGAAAAATATAAATTTTTATATACCAAAATGATTAAAGACTTCGAAAAAAGTCTGACATAGATTGAAACATCAATCAAAGGAAATTCAACTCCTTTTTAATCGGGAAAATAAAAATCACTAATTTCAAAAAAGCAGGTATTTAAATATTTCTCACAAAATTACTTTTTCCAAAACAACATCATGAGAAAAGAGTTATGTTTCGGTCTTCATTGCTGATTGACTGTAGTTTATTATGAGTTTAAAGTGTTTCAATGGTTATTGCTTATATTCTCATCATGTTGCATCACACATAAATGTAAGCTCACCTTAAATATGCGTTAATAGAAATATTAATTTGAAAATCTGAAAATCTCGGCTCATCTTTAGATATTAAACACGACTATAATTTATATAATCTAGTATACCTATAAATTATATTAATAATTATATTTTCAATATTTGTGGAGCAAATCTATAATTTACATTATAATATTAGATATATAATTTAAATTCATACACATAATCTTAAAACTTTTTATAATTATATACATATTTAATACATTAAAACTTTTTATAATTATATACATATAATTATATACTTTTTATAATTATATACATTATTTATTGAATATATACGACTATGGTTTACATTGAAATCTACAATAATTGAAACTTAAACTTTATTATATGACTTATGGTGTACACATGAAAGATTAAAAATATTTCGTTAATTGCATTGTGATTAGTTTTTACGTATAAATTTTCTTAGTTTTGATTTCTTTCTGAACAATTTTCTACCATATAATCCATATGTGTTTCAATCATGTAATTCAATTGTCTTAAATTTTAATTACATATTCACACTTTCAATAATCCTCAGAATGTGTGGATAAGAAAATAAATTATAAAATATTTGTGGAAAAATAAATAACAGGAAATCCCTCTGACTTTGTCAGTAAAAAAAAGAAAACTTACGCATTATTCAAAGTTTGTTTCCACAAAATGAAAACGTGGAAAGATTTTTTTTTTATGTGTTTGCATAAAAGGAAGACATCTTAAGCCTTCATGTGAAAAAGGGAGCAAGCAACCCAAAGATAACTATAGCATACAATGCAAAGAAAAGAGAAAAAAATCGCTTCTGATAAAAAAAAAGATTATCAATAACTATACTGAGTAAAATTTAGAGCTTGAACAAGATAGAAATAGAAGAAGAAAGGAGAGATACAGCCAACAAAGAGGACCCCAATTTGTTCTGAAGAATCTTGTGGGCGTAGGAATAAAAAAAGAAGATTCCTGTATGATTGATGGTGCAAGGATAGTAGGAGAAAAAAATATTCTCTCCTCCATAAAAAAAAAATACATAATAAAGCAGTAAAACGGTGCTGCTGGGTAAAGGTAAGTAATTCTTTCTGGCACCTCAACTTTTCTGACTTTTATCTTCAATTCAATTTTATTCATTTCTTACTTTGTGTTTCGATGCTTGTGGAGAAAAAATATCAGTAAAAACACAGGAAAATATCTTTATTGTCAATTTGTTTGGTTCATAAAAAAAACGCAATAAAAAATTTTAAATGTAACGCTTCGGTAGAGGTTTTATGTTAATTTTCGTTTTTGGAAAGAAGGAAAATTTAAATTGAAAAAAAGGAAATTATGTAAATGAACTGTTGCAAACTTTTCTAAGAATTCGCGGTCTTGCATCTATTTTACTTTAATTATATAATAATAGTGATGAAATTATGTAGTAGTTAACAACATCAAACTCATAGTATTAGAAATTATAAAATTGATAGAAAAATATGGAAAAGAGAAAAGATGCAAATGTACCCATTATTTAATGTATTCTTCAAATTTTCTTAGAAATTCCTTTTTTAAAATAGAGTAAAATAATTTTCAATAAGCACTTATTTAGTAGAAAATGCTACTTTTGGAATATTTAACTTTATATTTTTCATCTCTGTGAGTGTGCATTAAAGGAAATTGAATTCTTTAATTAAAATTTCATTTCTTTCATTCAAAGGACAAAAATTCGTCATTTTATAAATAAAAACGTTGTACTGTAACGTATTATAAAATAAAACAAATATTCTTTTAATAATGAGTAGTGCATAGCCTAGAAACCGAAGCTGTACAGTATTTAAATATTCTCCAAGCTTTCTGTTTTATATAATAATAGAGGACCATATTGTTACAATTACTTCTTTGGTATTTTTTGTAAATTAACTAAACTACCCATTTTTTCCCTCATTAGAATTTTCTGTTCTATTTCATTCTCTCGTAGCATTGTGTATTTTTCATTATTAGGATTGAATCGTGTTGCTTTTCCCCCTGGTGGAGGAAAGCTCACACCAGGTCCAGAAGATCTGGCATATGGTAGTAGGCAGCTTCTTTTTTGGAGAGGAACCACAAGGGCAGAAGACTGACTTGACCTCTGAACACATAGCCATAGATACCCGTTTATAGGATAAGCAACCATTCATACAAGGAAAGGACAAAGACAGGATAGAGAGAAAGAGAAAGTAAATCCATGCCCGAGCCGGGATTCGAACCCAGACCTCCCTATCCACAGTCAGGCATGCTAACCACTAGACAGAGTAGGCGGCGGATTGAATCCTAAATAAGAAATAGGGATATCTCTTCTACGAAGTGAACTGCACTACCACAGTACTTGTTGAAACCGGTTCTAGAGAGCGTGAGAGAACAAGATTGAAGATAATCAGAGGTTCAAAATAGAACAAGCAGTTACATAAATGCAGAGTTGGAAGTCTAAAGAAGGAAATTAAAAAAAAATCCACACATAATGAATAGGAAAGATACTGTTCAATATTCAAATCCACTTTGGATCTACTGAATCTTGTAGATTGCAAAATCACAAAGTTAAATAACTCAAATCCTAGGAACTCTCAGACTGGAAAGATAAAACTGGATTATGAAAATAACTAAAGAAATGAGAGAAACATGTTATAGAAGTCGTCCAAACAGGCCGGATTAGAGATATAAATGTCTTCCGAAGGTCGATGTCTCTTTTATAAACTATTTTTCTACCCAACAGCTTTTTCTTAAGTAGTAATACAGATTTTATTACCTTAATTAATTTATGTAAAATATAAATACCCCGTAGGTATTTACTTAATCAATAATGCTTTTAAATATTTGAAATAACATATATTAATAAATTTTAAAAGCAAAATGTAAATGGATTAGTAATTTTATGATTAAATTAAAGTAATTTTTAATTACAAAGACAAAGAGTTTCTACAAAACAAAGCCTGTGATTTGATTGATTTTGTGATTTTGCAGTTTTGACAATTCAGTAGAATTAAATCGAACTTAAATATTGGACAATATATTTCATATTCGCTTCGTGGACTTCCTTTTTAACATTCTTCTTCAGATTTTAAACTCTACACTCGTGTAGCTGCTTCTTCTCTCTGGGCTCTTCAACTGTCTTCAATCTTCTTCCCTTGCCTTCTCTGGAGCCGGTTTCCTTAAGTATGCGATGTTGCAATACACTTCGTAGAAGGGAGATGAGCGGAATAATAAGAAATTAAATTTTACGTTAGAAATAAATATAAAGAATTCCAGCCAGGAAAAAATGGTTTATTTAGTTAATTTACAAAAAATAGCCTGTGAGTATAATATTGAAGATCAGTTAAAAAAAAAAAAAAAATCCCAACAGTACACCTAGAAAGATCAGGATACAGAATACCGAAGTCTAGAAATCCATTCCAAAGTAAAAAAGAATCCAGAACTTTCCATACCAAAAAGCGCTAGACTGGGCGTAGTTTGTCTTTTTTTTAATATTGTGCCATATAAACCAGCAGTCTGCTGCTAGTCTATCAATTAGTAGTTTAACAATTAGTCGTCATAGAGAACAAGATATGGTAAAAACGAAAATGTCTGATAGGGAAAAGTATCCTTCGGTAGTTTGACAGTATTGCTGTCATTGAATTCATCAAGTGATACAGGGGGAACTCTCAAACAGGTAAATACAGATCTTCCTTTTACAAAACTGCCTCATTGTCTGTTCAGTTCCATGAGTCGCATACAAAGTTCCACCCCTTTCGTACTAATTACAAAAAAATGTTAACTACTAAAATAATATATATTTCTTATAAATTTTAAGTGGTTCCTAATTAGTCGTTTAATTATCCCCTTTGGTCCTTAATTGAGGACTGTTCTGGATTCTGCTCAATTAAAGACCAAAGGCTTATGTTCATTCTGTTGTTGAGTAGTTGATGACAGTCAAAGATGTATCCTCTAATACACTCGAGGATAACATTTTGTTTGTTTTTTTTAATTCTGATGATCTAATGATCACCAAAGTTGAGAGATCATTTTTCTCAGCAAGATTCCACGCCATAACCAGCTAAAAGACAAGAAACAAAACTCTTAAGGCCAAATAGATATATAAACTCGCCTATCTTTCACTACTTATTTGTACTTTTTCACTTCGTTGTAAATAGCATAACATCTGAAAACAGTTGTGACATTTTATAAATCAAATAAACTTTACTTCTTCGGGTGATGCTTTCACACTTGAGAATTATTCGCATACTGAAGGAACTAAACTCGTAAATACACATCCCAATAGTTGTGCATGCAGAACGCATAAATTCATCATTCATCTCACGTTAATCAATACCGAAAAGAATGGTTAGGACTTCACTTTTCTGTTCAACAATTCATGTAATCTACAGTTTTGTCGTGGATGATTGTCTTGCTATGGAATGCATTTTAATCTGTAATTCACTTTGAAGCGAGAGATTTCATGTATGAAAAATAACTATCAAATCCAAAAAAATAATAAAAATTGTGTAATGGCACAGCTAATGGCACAGCTAATGGCTAATACTTAAAATACATCTTAGGATATATTTGAAAACAACAATTTATCATTTTAAGTTAAATTAAAATAATGTAATAACTTCTACGTGGATAGACTTCATTAGATTGACGGTCTTTGGCGTTACTAAAATTTAATTCAATAGATTACTCACAATATAATGTTTGTCTTTACAAAAGACTAATCAAGACTCCATTGTGTGCAGGGTAGAAAATCGAATATGTACCTTCACCTGTAGTCTTCTATCAGATAAAACTTTACCTTCACTCTGTTTGGATAAAAAAGTATTTAAATAAAATACTTTTAATCTACCAAAATACTTATGTATACAATTAGAAATAATTCATTTATCAGTAATAGTGCAATATAATAATACTGAAACATGTTTAATACCCGAATCTTTCTGATAATTTTCAATTTTTGTAAAGAATTTCTCATAAATAAATTACCATTTGATATTAAAAGTTTCCAAACTAAAGTAAAATTTGAAAATTAAGTTCAAAAGAAAACATTTTATACCTACCTAAATATACTAAAAGGGTTGTATATATGTTCACAAAATTTAATTGTTCATATACATTTTGGTTTGAGATAAAAATTCTATTTAAACATATTGAACTGTAATTCTCTGACGTTCCTATTTACAAATAATGGAATATTTAACATAGTTCACAAAAATTGATTTTAAAATTACTATCGCGCGTACGCTTAGATGTATTCCTCTTAATATCAGTTTATTTAACTTCGAGTATCAAAGGGAAAATTTTAATATCTAATTAAGATGATACTGTGAGGTTTTATTTCTTAAAACCATAAAAATACACAAGAAATTAAATGAAACACCATACTTGTGCAGTTACTGAACTTCAAGCAAGATTATTAAACTAATAACTATAATTTAAATATGTGTAAGCAAAAATTATAGAACAGCAACCTCAATGAGATGCTTGATATCTTTAGGAAAATGTATAACAATATAATTAATGAAATAAATCATGAAAAGAATTGAAAGAAATTTATGCTTTCAATGAATAAGCTCATTCATTAAGAGCATAAAGCAGTAGAATCATGCTCTTTGGAATGGTAAGTCACAAAGGGGAAGAATAGTGCCACTAGCTACTAATGAATAAAGGGGAGGAATGACCCATTTTTTCTTTCTGCGTGTGTATCTTTACGGATAGAGTTCCAAAAATATTAAGCTTATGATTACGGTTCTACGAGATGGATAACTACATTAAGGCAAAAAACTTGTCTTCAGTCCCTTTATTTTTATAATATATCAAATATTTTATAATTATATTCCATGATAATTATTTTACACATCTGTTATGATTAGGTTTTAGGGCATCTATGAGTTCCTCTGAATATGGGCCTAGAATTAGGTCTTTGCTTACTTTCAGATCACTTTTTGCACTCGAGCTGATTCGACCAACGCCTATAATTCAAAGTGAACTTTGAACTACTAGAAACATCCAAAGTGAGAATTAAACCTATGAATTATTGAACTGGAGGAAAAAGCGCTTTCTCTGGAAGTGAATCGCAAGTTAATAAGTTAACTTGACAATTGTTATCTATCTCAAAACATTCACTGAAAACCATGAAAGTATGTTATAAAACAGAGCATAAATTTTCATAATCTGGTTACGTGAGAAAAGCAGTTACATTCAGTACAGATGATTTTATAGATATTTGAAACATTCTGCGTTTACAGAACATGAAAAGCAATACAATTTAATCTCTTGGGAATTTTCAAATATAAGAAATATTTATTTTATTTTTTCCAAAATAATTATATCATTTTTTAAAATTATAGTTATTTGAAGTTATTTCTGAATCGATTTTTATGACATTTCAGAAGGTTTGACACTGTAACGAGAGAATGAAATTCATATTTGTTAACGAAGCATATTGTCTACGTTGACGATGTGCTGGTTTAAGGAATTTTTCCATGACCATAAGAATCTAAGTTCGGGAGAGCCGAAGAATAAGTGATCTGATTCCGAGGCATATTGAAGAGTATGAAAACAAACCGCTTGATTGTCATATTAGACCGATGATGAAATAGGTGCATTTTAAGGGGATTCAGAGCTTTACATGATTCTTTAAAGGAGAAAAATGTATAGTTTCAAAGGATTCCATACAATTTATCTCAAACTGAAAAGAACACTCTTAATAATGAAATGAAAATTTAATAAAACTCAATTTTGTTGTCTCAAAACATTTATAGATTGTTTAATGAAAACTAGGTTTATTCTTATGAGCCTGAAATAAAGCAATAATCAATAATTTGGGACTCTAGATTGACGTAAGTTGTTCATCCAAGGAAAGCTTCTAAAAATGGATTTTTCAATAAATCTAATTATTTTGTAAAGGTCATTTTTATACCACAATCTATTTGCCAAAATTTGTAGCAGTACCAAAGAGAAGAATTCAAACCATGACATTTATTTCTAGGACAAA
>JAPDSC010058376.1:456922-484301 GCA_026290005.1 Latrodectus geometricus
CTGCATGCTATATTGCTTCTTAGGGATCACACCCCATATTAAAAGTACTTAACCTATACCAAACTTACACCTCCTATTTGTTCATATATATGCTAGTTGTTATAACACCATAATTGTCTGGTGATTTCTTTTTATACTATTTTGTACCTTCCTATGTGTTATATAATGTGTATAAGTTTCATTGAATTCCATGCAAACCTTTTTGAGTTATCATTTTTGTGATTTTTCCATAATTTATGATAACCAGTGTAGTATACTTTTGAATACTAAAATTGTCTTCCTTCCCAAGTCCTGCCTCTTTGAGGCGTGTTTTCCTGAACAGTATGAGTGAAGTACTGGTAGGATTACCATAGCGTGAAAGCCATTCTACTAGGTCCAGCTAAAGTGAGCATGCATTCGGGGCTAAGTCAGTCTTCTACCTTTGGGGCCCCAGGTCCTCGGATCATTCGATACTGCTACCTTCTTAATACCATGAAACCAAACCTGAGTTCAGGCTTTCATGCTGCATCATCCATCGCGCAGAATAATCTGGGAGGCGGACATGGTTTAAGCAGAGAACCACGTCCCAAACCTTGTCTCTCAGGTATCCAAATATCTAATTTATATCCACTAGCTATCCAAAGGGTAAAAACAAATAAATATCCAGTGGATATTTGGATATTATGTCATCTGATGGATATCTCTTGAATATTTTAGATATTCTTTAGCTGTCTTCTAAATATCCAAAAAAGATGTTCTAATATCCACGAGACATTATTAATATATAAATTACCACTAAAATCCATATGACATCCCTCAGAGTTTTATCTGAATATCCCTTTATCTCTTAGATATAAACACGATATCTAAAATCAACGGCTATCCCAAACGTCGCAACAAATGGGTATCTTGTGGATATTTGGATATCGTGACATTTGAATATTTCTTGGATACTTTAGATATCCTTTGGATATCTACAAAATATGAGATGTTCTGATTTTCACGAGCTATCTATAAGAAATAAAATGCGATATAAAAATCGAATCTAACTGCATAAGAATTAGATATCTAAATGTTTATTTCAGTTTTTTAATAATTATAAATATACTAGAATTTTCAAAGGCTGAAAAGCATTTCTAATGAAACTTTCATCTTTAAATTATTTTTACCATAATTTTTAGAAGTTATTTACAAAGACATTTTGAAATATTCTATAGCAATAGTGAAAAAGTATTTTTTGTAGGTTACAAAGACTCATTTATTACTTTATTGACTAAATACTTAATTTCACAAGAAAAACAATAGAAAAATCATATTTTAGACTTTTCTAAGAGTTCAAAAGCACAATGTGATTTAATTTTAAGTTAATTAATGCCTTTTCAATTGCATTTAATTTTTCAAATTATTTAAAATTATGTCATGAAAAATATTATTTTTAATTATGCCTTAAAATTTGTAAAGCAGCAGATATAAAACAATCAAAATTAAATCCTGTATGAATGACTGAAGGTCTTATGTCAATTATAGTTTCCTAATTTCTAACAAAGAGGAAGAATTTTTTAAAAAAATACTTTTTTTTTAATCTTTAATGTAAAAACAAAATATATGGAGTCAACAGTTCATAATTGATTTCGTTATACATGTTCTAAATTTTTAATTAAATAATTGAATTATTTCCAGAATTATTTTGGTAAATTCTCAAAGATCATAAAAATATATATTTTGTATATTACCCTTAGTTTACAATGCATACGTACATATATTTTGTTAAATTTATTTCTACATCTCAATTAATTTCTATTCCTTACCACTAAAGCTAAAAATCTTAATTTTTAAAGTAAAAATTTTAACTACAATTTTTTAAAAATATTAACCAGTAAAAAGCTTTTGAAAATTTGAAGACTATAATGTATAGTTGTATAAAAACAATAATAAAAATTCATTGTAAAATTTTTAGATTACCAAACAGTATACTTATTTTTTATATGCAATAATATACACTCCTGTAAAGAAAATTTTGAAAACTTATTAAAAAGGAACAAATTTGTTTTATGTGAAATAAATTGTATTATTAAAATATTATACATTTACAGTAGTTCCATGTTTTATTTTCTCAATAAAAGATACATATACATATATATAATTCCACTAGTATATTAAAATTATATGCCTCAAATATCTTTTACAGCAATTACATATTTTTCTGAATCACTCCCATCAAAAATATAATTTAAGCTTAGAAAATAAAGTTTTTTTCCCCTCAATAAATTTGATAAGATTAGATACGATTATTAACATTTTAATTATTTTTGTATAAAACAGTTCAGTTGAAAATGAGAATTACAATTATTATATTAAAAACTTCATTTTTTATTATAGTAAGGCTTTCAAATTAATAAATCTGAATTTTTTTAAAAATAAGTTTCAAAAGTGTAATAATAAAGATCAATTCTTTTTACAATGAACAAGAAATTTGAATAAATAATTACATTAAAATTAGAATTGCAGTTGATATTTTTTATATCACATACATACAGGTAACTTTAAATGTTAAACATTTCATTACCTTTGATTACTTGTATAACTAGTATATTTAGCTGAAAGAATTAATATATTAGTTAATTCAGAGTCCTAAAAATCATCCTAATAAATTTATATGATAACAAACACAATTGAAATCTAAAGAATTTTTATTGAAATCAAAACTTTACAAATGGATCACAAAATTTAGGAATTTGAAATAAAGAAAGAGCGCATAACATTCATTTTGTTTTATAACTTATAAGAAAAACATAACAATACAAAATAAATATAATAAATAATAAATATTATTAACAGTCAAAATTTTAATTAAAAAAATTAGCAAAGAGGGGGAAAAAAACAAAGAGTAGAGTACTTTTTCACTATTCAAGCTATTGTAAATATTTTCAAGCTCTCTCAATTTAAAAAACTTGAAAATATAAATTTATTTTTACACATGTTGCAAAATATCATGTGATTTAGAAAAATGATTGTTTGAGAGCATGTATTTTTTGAGTGTGTTGTATCCCCCAAATAATTATCATATGTCAAGTAAAAGTTCAAACTAAAAATATAGGCAGCGAAAGCTATCAATAATCTAAGTCAAGAGAAGTTAATCAATAAAAATATCATAATAAAAACCTATTTTGAAATTAAGTATAATTTGTAACACAAAAATTCATTTATTTTCATATAACAATAAATTAATATTTATTTCTTAAATTTTTACATTGAATAAGTTAAATTTTTGAAATTTAATTTAAATAGTAAAAAATTAAATGTTAGATAAAAAAACTTTAATTAAATTTAAGTACCAAATATGATTATCAATCAGAAAAGTTTAAAATCAAATATTAAAAAATATTTTTATTTCCTCTTCTAAAATCAGAAAAATTCATTATTTTTTTATAAATACAAATTCCTTGCGTTAGAAAACTAGATTAATATATAGGAGAAAATTTATTAAGTTATATGCAGTTTTTATAAAAAATAATAACTGCAGTTATTATAAAAAATAATAACTGCATATAACTATATATTATAAAAAATAGAAAAGCAACATTTTGTTGTGCACAGTTGATTGGTTATATATCAATGAGAAAAATATTTGTATACATATATTTCAAAAAATACAAAATTTTTACAGATAATAAGATACATGGTATAAAAACATTAGATATTATAAATCAATGGGTACTTTAAAAATGAATTATCATTAGATGAAAACTCATATCGAATTAAATTACCGCAGTTTATGTAACGTAGAACAAGACTTTTTTGACCAATAAACAATATTACACAAAATTCCAACAAAATTAATTTCAAAATAATTTTATTTCTGAATTTCAATAAGTGTAATTTGCTTAGAAAAATTGGGACAAATAGACAAACAGATCCTATCATAGATTTAAAAAATTTATATTTTTACAGTATCTACAAATATTAAACACGCATTCATTAAAATGTAATACATATATAGCAATACGAATATAGCAATAAAAGAGCAATACGAAAATATATTTTTATAATATATAAAATACACTTATTAATGTTATTTTTAAATATATTTTTTATCAAACATTGTGCAATATACACAAAAATTTAAAAATACACTGCTAAAAATTTTTAAACCAAACTAAACATGATCATTTCACAATTTTAATTCATATAACATTTTGAAAATAAACATTTTTTTAAGTCCAAAATGATTAAGACTACATATTAGATTTTTTAAAAATAAACTTGCTCTAGAAATAATTATCTTAAGAGTTATATTTTAAAAATAACACCTATTAGATATTTTATTCATTTACTTTGTAAATATTTATTATTTTACATTTATACCATTAATATAATATTAAGAGCATGAGTTTGATTTCATATTTAAACTAAATAATTTTCAAGTTTAATCCAAATTATTTACTGCTGCGAAATCGCCTACCATTTTCAAACAAGATTCCCATCTCAAAATAATGAAGTATCAACATTTTAAGATAAATTATACAAATATCATAAAATAATTTTGCTGAGTAGAAACAATAGCATTAAGCTGTATATTTCAGGATGGAGGTAAATAACTATTGTTGCTTAACTTCAATATTTTATGTTATTTTTACAGTTAATTATTCTAAATTTCATTAAATAATATATAATGTAAATAAACTATTTCACAATATGACAGCAAAAAAAGAACATAATTATAAAAATTTAACTCAATTAAAAATTGTTAATCTCACTATTAAAAAAAAATTGAAAAATTTTCAAATTCAAGGATTTAAGAAAACTGAACATCTAAATTTAATTACAAAAAATTAAGAAACCTTATATATGATTAAAAACACCTTTTTCTACACATTCTCTTTCTTACATACTAATTATTTACTTTCAAGCATTTTTCCAACTCATTATTATCACTCTTGATTTTTTTAATCAATCCTAATATTTTATTACTCCAATTTTTACACTGATCTTCATTAAATTCAGATATAAGATTGCAGTTAGGAGAAAAAAAGAAAGGTATTTCTCTTTTCACTAAATGTAGCCTCAGCTGTTCCAGTGTCTGTAAAAATATAACATTACAATTAAACCAAAGAGTATTAATTCATTATTTCAGAGAATATAAAACTGTGACATATAAAACTATTATAATATTAAATCTGGATTTTGATAAAAATTGCATAATAAAATATTTTAAATGTTAATTAAAAGTAATAATAAATGTTTAATAAACAATGCTGTATAATAAACGTTTATTAAAAGTATAAAAATTCATAGTTTTACATGCA
This sequence comes from Latrodectus geometricus, assembly GCA_026290005.1. Classification (NCBI taxonomy): domain Eukaryota; kingdom Metazoa; phylum Arthropoda; class Arachnida; order Araneae; family Theridiidae; genus Latrodectus; species Latrodectus geometricus. Next base: position 462,208 of record JAPDSC010058376.1, read on the forward strand.
TAAGTTATATAAAAAGCTCAATTTTATGAGCCTATTTCATTAGCACACACGATTTTATGAACTAGTAGCTAGTTCTAACTTGGTTCAAAGCATACAATTATAAATTTCCATTTACAAACTAAAATTTAGAAAATTCTCTTTTTTTATGAGCTTATTTTAATTTATTTTTTGATCTTTTTTAAAAAAATTTTTTTTTCCATATAACATCTGGAATAATGTTTCATTAACAGATAATGGAGTGATACCTGCAAGCATTACACATATTGTTGAAATAATAGTGAAAAAAAAGGTGAGTAGCAAGCACAGGATTGAGAAGTAATACTGTGATATTAAATTAGACTTTTCTCTGCATATGACATAGAAATTTTGTCTTTATTTAGATCATTTTCATTTGGGCAACTTGATGTGAACTTTTGACAATCAAGAGAGACTTGGCTAGTTTTGCAAAAGAATTTCAGTTATCTTGCAGTAGAATAAAACAAATATTTATCAGTCAAAGTAAAATCTAAAATTAAATTTATAAAATGACTTAAATAAGATAGAAATTGCAAAAATATTTAATATTAAAGTACATCTTCCAGACAATTTTAAAGGTTTATGGTAAAAATCTTGGGAATACAAACAGAACCACCAAAACTTCTTCCTGGAAAACTATTTAATGAAACAAAATCTCATGAATTGCAAGAAACTTTGCTTGTATAGCTAAGAAATATGAGAGAAATGCATATTACTATTAGTAGGAATGTTATTAAACTGAACATAGAAAATACAAAGTTCCAAAACTTTAAGACATGAGAAGGTTTGTACCGAAGGACTCTAGGTTGATAAAATTACTGAGAGCACAATGAATCAAAATAAAAAAAAGAAACTTCAGATACCAAACAAAATGAAAATGAGGTGGTGAAATCAATTGAAAGATACATTGAAGAATTTCTGCTTAAACAATGTATTTTCGTTAATAATAGAAATCACTTCTTTTATCTTCTTCCCTAACAAATGAATTAATTGATCGATCTTAATAACTAAAACAAACTCCATGAAATCTTTTCATTGAAAATTAAAACTTAGTCTGAATTTCAAACCAAATACCTAAAAATATTGACTATTTTCATGGATTCCCTTTTAAATTCAATAATCTTTGAATTTACTATTTAAGAAATAAAATGAAAGTTTATAAAAAAAATACTGTTTTTAATTTTAGTCTCTTTACCACAAAAATTTAAAATTTCTATATACTTTTAAATTTGATTCTGTGATAGCTTTAGTCTTCTTTCTTAAGTTTCATTTTGTCAGCCTTCTTTCTTTTCCTAATTATTTACATACATTTTAGTTAATTTAATTCAGTTTTTGATGAAATTTTACAAACCATTTACAGCTGAGATAAATGAATAAATTTTATAAATGATCATTTATTTTCCAATAAAAGAGTTCATGCCAGTATAAAGGAAATCAATAGTTTTTCATAATTAATATTTGTCTTAAGTTTTAAGAAAATTCACAAATTCATTTGATTTGTACTTTATATTTTTTGATATTAGGAAAAAATTTAGAGAATAAGTTTACAGCATATGACATTTTTTTTTCGTTACTGCTTTAATTTCATTTAATATGCACTTACAATATTACTAATAAAACAGAAGTACAATTTTAAGACAATAATGTAACATGATTGTCATTTGAATAGGAGCAGATGATGTCATGCTTAATTGTCAACTATTATTTCCTTAAGACACATAACATTGTAACTAAAATATAGAAATAATATTTGTTGCTATGCCAAAAAGTCATTATTTTATATGTTAATATTAAAATGATAATTTTTAAATGTGTCCATGATTAGAAATTTTCTCTAACAAAAAAATGATATAATATTTTTGACATTATTTCTATCCAAGTGTGATACTCATTTAATTAAATAATTTTTAATTAATTTCTTAAATACATTTATTATAATTTTTCTTATAATAATGTAAGAATAATATTTAGAAAAATAAATATTTCTTATAAGACATTTACAACATCTTGAAAACAAATTAGATTTATGATTAATTCATCAAATTTTTAAGCAGTAAATTGTTAAGTATCAAAAAAGTAAATTTTATTAAATACTTTAAGATCAATTAAAATAGTTTTAGCTATTTATACTTCGAAAGGTATTCTTTTGAAATGATGTATCAGTGATTAATTGAAATCACATTTATGATACATCAAAGAATTGATCTTTAAACTTACAGAAAGTATAATCGTATAAAATTTAGGTAATAAAAATTATTTTTAAAATAAACAAATTACTAATATGTTTATTCTACGAATAATTGTCTTTAAACCAATCCATATTAGATATAATACTGATTTTTAAATCTAATAATATTAACTAGTGAATCTTCACAATTCTTATTTGAATAAAAAAAATTATGTTTTTGTTATTCTTTTAAGCATAAAATAGTATATTCAATAAATTTATTGTGTCAGAAAAATCTTAAAAAATTATATCCATTATATTATAGATTTCAAACAAGCTTCTTTCTTAAGAATTACAGTTATAAAACCTAAGAACATTCACTTAAGCAGAAACATCCGAATGAAACAAAAAGTTCAAAAACAGGAGCAGAAATTATGAAATGTTCAAATTTAGTTTTAATTCTGAATTAATAATAACAAAATAAAAATAACATAAAAATCTTTATTTTGATTTAATATAAAAAAAAGGTGGGGCGAAGTTGATAATAGAAACTACAGTAATAAAATGTATTTCAAAATAAAATATAGGTTTATAAAATAAAAATTAATTAGTTGTTTAAATAATGAAAATAATTTCCTTATTTCTTAAAAATATCTATGAATATGAATGGGTAAAATATTTATTATTTAATCTAAAATAAGATATTATTATAATTAAATTATATTAGTTTAGCTTTCTACAAGAATATGGTGTAATTTGTTTACATAAAAAAACTATTTGTTAAAAAGAAATTCAGGAAAGTCAGGGCAACTTTGTAGTATAAGAATTATATGATGATATAGAAACTTAATGTTTCTATATCACCATATAATTCAATTATTTCAATAACTATTAAAATGGAATCAATGAGAGAATACAGTTGCTTGAAGTATGTTACTAAATTTCTTTATAGTTCAATTACTTCAACTTCCTGTTATGCATCCTAAGAGTTAATAAGAAACACCAATACATATTAAGAATATATACTAGTGTTCTGCTACTAGTAAAAATTATTGAATAGCAACATATTTTTAAATTCCCCACAGAGTCAACCAAAGTATTTATTTCCAAAAATAAAGGAAATTTTATTATGAAGTTGATTATATTTGATAATGAAATGAAAATAAAAATATATTAAGGATGGCAATAATTAGAAAAAATATAAAATGCTTGGTAAAATTTAATAAAATTGTCATTTCTATTAAAAAATAATTTTAAATTCAATAACGTTTGTAATAGAGATTCATTTCCCATCTCACAAGAGTTGTAATTTAATAAACAATAATATACATATGAAAATTAATCCTTTTCTTATATATTTAATAATATTGGACTTTTAATTGTTAAAAAAAATTCTTCAAATATTTTAGTAGAAAATCAAAAAAATTTTTCAGATACAATATTAATCAAAGAATTCTCAAAACATTAAACATGGAATACAATAGAAAATGTTTACGAAAATTGTTATCCAAGTTGAATTATTTAAATTTGTTGAATTATTTAAATTTGAAACATTTAAATAGATTAAAAAGCTATATTTAATTCTTTAAAAAATTGAATTATTTTATAAGATATTTAAAAATAATTAGGCCTCTCATTTTCAAGATAAAAGCTACTTACATAGATTACTACATACAAATATATTCAACTTGTAAAAATTTGCATGTGTTAAGCAAAATATGAGAAAATGTATACATTTAAAACTTAGTTTATCTTATGATGATAAAAATCTGAAAATTGTTTGTCATTTGAAAATGGAAATTTCTATTGTACACAAAAAATAAATACACAAAAACTGATGCAATATATCTAAATTTATAAACAATTTAGTAAATAAGCAAGTTTACTTAATCAAAATTGTATAAAAAATCAAAAATATAATTTAAGGATACTGTTATTCTTTGTACTTCATATTATTCACCAAGTCAACATGAAAACTCTGAGAAATATCCTTAATTTTTTAGAGTAATTTAAAATGAATTTTTATTATTTTTTGCTTTCTAAAAATTATACAAAAATAAGGTAAGGTATTAGTTTAAACCACTTTTTTACTTGCATGTACAATTTTCACTGTAGCAAACTGCTAAATACTTTCCTACATGTTTGAATTGGAGTTGAGATAAATGTTTGAGAATTAACTCAATAAATGTTTGAGAGCTGTTTTTCCAGTCCAAAAATTCTGTGATTTGCCATGTACTGCTGTCATGCCCAATGGAAGCACATCAAGCACAAGTTAGGTCCCCTACAAGTAGTTTTCCCATGTCCAAAGCATTGACATTTAAAGCAACGCAAAGGGTTTGGGATATATGGTCGAACACTATAATTTAGGTAACCAGCTTTAATAGACTGAAGTAGTGTAGAAGTTGCATATGTGAATATGAGGTGTTTAGTTTTTATAATTGTGCCCTCTCTCCTAACTGTAATGGGTTGTACATGACAAACTTTCTGGTCAACAAGAATATTTTGAATTTCCTCCTCTGAAGCATTGAACAAATTGTCAGTTGAAATCATTCTCTGTGTAGAATTTAACTTAATATGGGAAGATACTATAACATCAATGTTACAAAGACATTTCAGTTTTAGAATGGTTTCAGCCTGTTTAACTGATGAAACTTCTATCAAGAGATCACTGGATTGCATCTTGTAAATATTTTTGATGTTTCCAACTGTAGCAATAAAACTCTTATTAATTAAGAAAGGAGAAACATTACTGAAATTGCCCTCTGTCTTTAATGACAAAATATTTCTGCTCACATTTCATTTGTTGCTCCATAGGGAGCAAAGAAATAGAAGTACATTCCAGTAAAAAGTTGGATTAATTCAAGGCCCGACTGCACCACTCATCATTAAGCCCAACAAGGGGATGCAGGATAACTGCAACAGTGCTAGCCAGGCCCTATACCATTTCAATACATCTCTGAAGTGGCCTCCACCCTTTCGATTCACTCAGCAGATATATGATCGCTTGGTCCATTTAAGCCGATTGATGAATTGAGGACAACAAGACACCTCTTGTTTACTTGAAGAAGAGGCCAAAGTAAAGTGTTGGTCTCTGGGAGCTTCTATTACCTGTACCCTCCTTTCCAGGGACACTGGTCTCCACATACAGCAAACATGGGATTTAGTCCCCAGGAGAAGCTAATAGCAAGAGCGCAGCGATAGCTGCTCAAAGGAAGCCCTCAACCTTTTACAAGGCAACCACAATGAAGGTGAAAAGAAAGAAATAGCAAAGAATAGGAGAAGAAAAGAAAGAAGAAGACAGATCACTGGGGTACCTCAAAATGGTGACACCCATGTTTATTTAAAGAAATTAAACCCCCTGAGGGAGACAGAAAATAATATTGTTTCAATAACTATTTTGTAAAAAATGTTTCATGCATTTTAAAACATGTCAACCATTCAGCTACATAACTGAGATTGAATTTACCATTGAAACTTTTCATACTTACCATTGAAACATTCAAAAAACTTTTGATACTTAACCTTAAACTTCAAATGAAAATTATTGATTTATAATTCAGAGATATAATTAAGAACAAATATCAAAATTCATCTTTATTAGAATTTTGTAAATCTTATACTGATACAATTTGATAATTTGCATAAATTTGCTCATACGCTGTTTTCTGTTTTTGGTACTATTTACTTGCGTGAGAAAACATTCTCCAAAATGAAATACACAAAGAAAGTTAACCGATGAGCAACTAAAATCTCCTTTAATAATTGGTAAAAGTAAAGTTAATTAATACAAACATATTACAAACTATTGCCTTTCCATTCCTGAGGAATTTTCAGGATAAAATCATGTTTGATTCAGGGTACATAAATTGAAAATATAGATATACAGAAATATATATATAAAAAACTCTATCTTAACATAACTACTACAGCAACCGCAGAATGTTCACTAGTTCACAATGTTAGTAGGACTTATTTTAACAATTTGTTGATTGTTATGATTTGGTTAAATGTTCTGTGTATTATGCTTGTCATTAAGATCAACTTTGCAAGTAAATAAAAAGTTATTATCATTCAGTGTCTTTTTTATCCAATTAATTACAGCAACAATAAGTTATTCACTGTTGTGGCCCATAGTTTGGAAGACCCCTGGTATAGAAGATAACAAAAGTCATTTCTGAATATACTGATTTCAAATAAAACTATTGTCCTTTTGATTACAAGTCATAGTTAGCATATATAGAAATTTATTATCGCAATCAAATAAAACGTTTTTGTTTTGCAATTAAAATGTGATAAAAATACACAAACATATCAGCTTTGATATCAAATTATCTTTTCAATAACACATTAAAAGACTAAAACTTTAAAAACCTTATTTTTTCCATGTCATTTTAAAAAATATCAAGTGTTATACTTCTATCATTAATTAAAATACAAAAATCTCTGATAAAAAATATATTTTGTTCTGAAAATTTCTAATAAAAAATCTCTCACAAAAAATAAATATATTCCGGCGAATAGTCTCAAATATGTATTGCTGATAATATGGGTGTCACATAGAATAAAAAAATTGAATAATTAAAAATTTAATAAATTGTATAGAAAAAAAAGCATTTATTATGAAAAATATGTTACATCTACTAGAGGTGGATGTAGTATATTTTTACTAGTATACTAAAAATATACTACATCCACCTCATCGCAAAGTGCGATTAACTTGAGATGATAATGAGATCGATCAAGAATAATAATTTCGAGAACATTCTTGTAAAACTTATCGATATTTAGCTTCTAATAACTTTTAAAACTGTGTTAAACCTATTTTAAAAAATATATATTTGCTTCGTTAATATTTAAATGAAAAAAATTGAAATATTTACAAAGTGCGTATTTTATACATTTTTCTTTTATACCGCGCATGCTTTATTTTTCACTTCACTTAACACGTTTCTCGCTATTTTTTTTTATTTGCTTTCACTGCAGCTTTTAATTTAAAATCTACTATGTAACTTAAAAGTGTTCGCTTCCATATGACAATATACGAATATGAATATTTTCAAAACACAACAGCTCACGTCAAGGCAAATTGACATTAGCAAATTTACAACTATAATATCTTTACGAGGAACAGAATTCATTTTTGAACGTAATTGGACAAAGCCGATTATAGCTTAAATAACTCGGGTTTGTCTTGGTACCACCTGTTATTTATTTTATGAAACATATTTCTCTCAAAACTTTCTTGTAAGTTTTTCTGATGGAGAATGTTTTTTATCAGATTATCTGCGGTGGTATATAATACACACAACGAAAATCGGAACTTTTTTAACACATAATCCGTGGATTATATACAGGAAAATACGGTATATATATATATTCACTTTATCATAGCAAATACTGTACTGTTGTCCAACTTATCCTGCAGTAAAAATAATTCAATCTTTTATGAATTGCAAGATTTCAATTTATATAATTTATCGCATTTTCCTGTATATAATCCCCAGCGGCGTATTATCCGCACGGCCGTTTATTCGAGTAAAAGGAAAAAATGCGTCGCATAATTCGCAGTGGCGTATAATGCGCAGCAATTTTTTTTCGGCGAATAGTCTAAAATATGTACTGCTGATAATATAGGTGTCACATAAAATAAAAAAATGCACAGTTGGATTGAAAATTTAATAAATTGTATAGAAAAAAAGCATTTATTATGAAAAATATCAGTGTAGATCCAGTTTATAGCAAAGTGCGATAAACTTGAGATGAAAGCACGAGATCGATCAAAAGCGATAATTTTGAGAAGTCTTGTAAAACTTATCGATATTTAGCTTCTAATAACTTTTAAACACATTTAAATTAATATATATTTGCTTCACTAATATTTAAATGAAGAAGTGGATTATTTACAAATTGCGTATTTTATACAATTTTTTTTATACCGTGCATGTTTTGTTTTTCACTTCCCATTAACACATTTGACGCCATTGTTTTCATTTGCTTTCGCTATAGCTTTTAATTTAAAATCTGCTGTGTACCTTAAAAATTTTCGCTTCCTTATGACGATATACGAATTTGAATATTTTCAAAATGAAACAGCTCGCATCAAGGCGAATTGCAAAATGACGTTAGCGAATTTACAACCGTAAAATCTTTAAGAGGAACAGAATTAGTTTTTGAACGTAATTGCACAAAGCCGACTATAGTTTAAATAACTCAGGTGTGTCCTGGTACCATCAGTTATTTATTTTATGAAACAAAGAATATTTTTTTCAAAACTTTCTTGTAAGCATTTCTGATGGAGAATGTTTTTTATCAGATAATCCGTCGCGGCGTATAGTACGCACAACGAAATTTGGAACTTTTTTAACACATAATCCGCGGATTACATACAGGAAAATATGGTACTTAAAATTATATTTTAAAATATATTTGATAAAAACTTATCAAGTCAAAACATAAAACATGTTTCATTTCAAATCTAAATTGGTACATTTCATTTAAAAAATGACACAAGAAAAATTTTAGCACTGTAAAACAATTTAGTGTACGAAAACAAGAAATGCAGAGAGACTATTTTTGAAATTTTAAAACCAGATTTAATAACAGTTTTAATATTATTTATTACAAAAGTATAAAACTTCCATTAAATTTAATCTGTGGCTTAAATTTTTAAACTTTTCTTCCATTTAATTTCTATACCTATATCATTTTTACAATATTAATTGATTAATATCACACTCCAACATTTTTCCCCCATTTTTTTATAACTTCAATACTTACCATTTAAATGTATATTTTAAAGAATAAAAGGTAACTATACACTTTCTTAAACACTTATTTAAAAAATCAAATAAAACAGATTAATTTCTAAGAATAAACAGTTAAAATATAACAATTAAAAGAATTAAAATAAGCACCAAAATAAGAGTGTATGAGGTTGGTTGGTTGGATTTTCTGGCGCAAGGTCCAAAAAGGAAAAGCTGCGCCAAAACTTTGTGTTAAAATTATTCAAACTTAAAATTATTTATAAATTATAGAAAAACCCATGCACAGCATTAAAATCAAATTAAAACACAAAAAATAGTGTAAATATCCAATATAAATACAAAATAAAAACAAACGAAAATATAATTTCAAAATTTAAATAAAATCAAGGTAACCTATTGCCCTCAAAAAGGCAAAAATTTTTCGGTGGGGTGACCTTTCTTCCACAAATGAAAACATGCGGAAGAAAAGTCAATTTTCGGTCAAATGTCATACCAAGAAATTTAATTTTGTTGACTACAGGTATTGTTGTGTTGTTCAGATGAATAACAGGATCACTGTGAATTCTGGTCTTCTTGCAAAAATGGGGACAGCAGCTCTTGCTAGGAGATCATGTAAAGCCATTCTCTGCACACCATGCAGCTATTTTATTAACAGATGTTTGTATTTGTCTCTCAATTAAATGCATGTTGGATCCCTGGCAAGATATTTGCAGGTCATCTACATACATTGTGCCATGAACTGAAGACGATAGAAGATAAAGCATGGAACTGATGTATAAATTAAAAATTGTTACACTTAAATGGAGCCTTGAGGTACACCTTCAGCTTGAATAAGAGTATTGGACAAAAGGTGACCAATACGCATTTTAAAAACAACGGGAGCATAAAAAGTTTTGTAGGAATATCGGAAGATTACCCCCAAAGCCAAAACTATATAATGAATGGAGAATTCCATATCACCAGGTATGGTCGTAGGCCTCCTCTATGTCGAAGAAGATGGAAACCAGATGGTTTCTCCGTACAAAAGCGTTACGGATTTGGGTTTCCAAATATGTAATGTTATCAAGAGTGGATCTTCCTTTACGGAATCCACTCTGATTGACATGTATACATTTATTTTCTTCTAAGACATGCACGAGGCGGGCATTGACCATACGTTCGAGAGTCTTGCAAAGGCAGCTTGTCAGAGCTATTGGTCCATAATTTGATGGTTCTGAAGGATCCTTACCATACTTAAGGACCGGAATTACTGTTGCTTCATTCCAAACTGATAGAAATGTATTTTCAGCCCAGATCCTATTGAACAAATACAATAATTTCAATAGGGAGTCTGGATTTAAATGTCGAAGCATTCCGTAACTAATTCCATCAGGTCCAGGGCTGGTGTTATTGGCCTGCTGTAATGCTCACTTCAATTCCAACATCCGAAATTCGCAGTTGTATGGCAAAGCTTGTCTATGGTTGAAACGGATTGGTATTTTCTCAGCTCGACTCTTTGTCCTTAAAAACGAAGGACTACAAGAGTCGGAACTTGAGATGTTAGCAAATGTTTCACCAAAGACGTTCACAATGTCTATAGGAGAAGAATATATAGCAGCTGCGGTTTTTAAAATAGGAATCGCAAATTCTCTATAAATACCATTGACTGCTTTTACTTTTTTCCATAACTGCTTACTAGATGTGGAAGATGTTATTGAAGAAACATAGCAAGACCAAAATTCCTTATGACTTCGACGACGAGCTCTGCAAGCTAAGGCTTTTGCTTCCTTAAAGGCATTAAGATTCTCCGTTGAGGGGTATCTCCGAAATAACCCCCATAACTACTTTTGTTTTTTTATAAGTTTGTTCACATTCCTTGTTTCACCACAGTTTGCAACGCCTTTTTGGTGTAGAAGAACTTAGGTATTGCAGTATCAGCTGCACCTATAATTGTTTCAGTGACTTTATATAGGGCATTATCAATATCCTCGATCGTAACCATTTTACAATCAACAACTGCCAATTGTGTAAATAACGTCCAATCTGCCCGACTGTACAAGTAGGTATGCATTCTGCACACTACTACCTCCAGTCTAGGAGATGAGTGGGAAATGATCGCTATTATACAGATCAGACCCTACTGTTAAATTTAACAATGGCAGAAGTGAGGGTGAACAAATGGCGAGATCGAGAGAATGAAATGTTCTTGTGGGTATGTGGAAATATGTCTTTTCGTCGGCATTGATCGGACAGTGGCAATTATCAGAAATAAATTGCTCTATCTGATGTTTTAGATTGTTTTGAAAATTTTAATTTCAAAGCTTTCTCCCCTTTTGACTTTAAAAAAGGATCTTTTTTGGAAAATGTCGGAGTTTTTTTAAATTTTGGCTTTTCAGATGATTGGGGTAATTGTAATGGGGAACAGAAAAGTATTCAGTTTGAGTGCGCTCGATTTGGTGACTTTCCTGGCAGCAGCAGCATAACTTACTCCAGCTTGAGGAGTACGTGAAGTGACTTGTTTCCTCGCCTCAGGATATGAACATTTTTGTTGAACCTTTATCGTGATGATCTCTTTTTCCAATAAATACTGAGGACAACTTCGAAAATAGGAGGGATGGTCACCATGACAGTTGACACATACCTCCTTCGCATTGCAGTTCGAGTTATCGTGGCCACCCACTGTGCAGCGAGCGCAGGTGAGTTTGCCTCTGCAAGCGTTCCTCAAGTGTCCAAAACGCTGACATTGGAAACATCGCAAAGGATTAGGGATATAAGGCCCTCCTTTCCAGGGACACAGGTCTCCATGCACATCAAACACGTGGGTGATTTAGTCTCCAAGAGAAACTAATAGCAACAGAGCAGCAACAGCTACTCAAGGGGAGCCCTCAACCTTGTAAGAGGCAACCACAATGAGGGAGAAAATGAAGAAAAAGCAGAAGGGAAGAGGATAGAAGAAAACAAAGAAGAGGACAGATCACTGGGGTACCTCGGGATTGTGACACCCGTGTTTACTTAAAGAAAGTAAACCCCCTGAGAGGAAGAGTGTATGAGGATTACAACATAATAGTTTGGTTGTTTCATTGTCATATTTTATGAAAGGATTAATTAGATTGGGAAATATAGTTTAAAGTGGATTGTGAACAATTACTAACATTCAATGCCAAGGAGGAAATGGAATCGACAACCTGTTGAACTTAAAGCCAGAGTACTAAACATTTAACAGCCAGGTCAACTGAGACTATAACAGAATTTACAATTTAAAAATTATTGCAATAAGACTTCTTGAACAGAATGATTTGAATAATAGTTGATTGATTGTGATTAAAATTATTTTAAGTACTAAGAGAAATATCATTTTAAATTTGATGAAGAAAAAATTATCACACTGTGTTACCTACATTCTCTCCATTCTTATATCAGAAAATTGTGTTGTGCTAACAAATTTCTTTAGTCAAGATAATGGTCATCCATTAACTACTTTCAGTAAGTACCAGATAATTTTTCTTTTTATTTCAGTTTTTTTACCATTCGTTTAAAAATTGCAGTCTTAAAAACAAGATTCTATTGTAACATACAACACACAAACCTTTAAAATTTTTTCCTATTCTTCAGCAAAGTTTAATATTTTAATTATATTATTTTTTTTTCTGCACTAAGAATAAGAAAATATTATTAAAAAGTTTTTTTACTTACATTATCTGATAAATCTAATTAATGAAAATGCTTGAATTTTAAAAAATATATATTAATATTTTATTTTATGATATAAATAGAATAACTTAAATTTAGAACAAGCTTCAAAATTATATCACTTAAACAGTTACCACAATTTAGTTTTGTAGTTTACATTTCTATCATTATATTGAATATATGCATTGCATTGTAGTAATGAACAAAAAAGAGTAGGTAAATTTTGGTAAAATATTTATAATGATATTATAATATAAAATGAAATCCTAACTTACAAAAATACAAGTTTGTTAAAATAATTAAATTTCTCATTTAAATGAACTCATTTAGCTCCCCCTAATATATTAATATCCATATTTATTTGGAAACATTTATGCTGAGTTTCAATAGAGTTGGTTAGTTGGGTTGGGTTTTTTGGCACAAGGTCCAGAAAGGACAAGCTGCGTCAAGAATTTCAGTTGAGATAAAACTTTCAAAAATTTCAGGTTTAATAGAAAAATAAGTTTTTTAGAATTCAATAACATCTAAATATTGATTTACGAATGGACAAAAATAATTAAATTTTTCATTTGAAAAATCAATTTTTTACTTAATGATGATTTATATAGCAAAATAAAATTTCATTAAAAGATACCTCAACGAATCGTTCATATAAATAATGATCTTCCCAATATTCTGCATCAGGATGTTTATCTACTTCAAATAGAACTACTGTCTTTATAAAATATGATGCAATAGCTTTCCAATCTTGATTATCACGCAGAACCTGAAAAAGTAAATGCTTCAAATAAAAAAATTCTTCTAATTTTAAAATATAATTAATAACACAAACAAAAAAATTACAATTTTCTTGTAAATAAAATAAAAGAGGCAAGTAGGAGAAAACTATCCTATCTTTAACATATACATTTCTCTTTTACATAACATATGTATTATATAAATAAAAATATGATGATAAATAAAGATTTCTTTTATATAACAAATTTATTTGAAAAATGCATATTTCCTGTAAGATGTTTCTTTAAATTGTATAAGAAAAGCTGTATTTTTATCTAGCACTAGGTATACCTGGAAAATACTTTGTGAAAAATCTTTCTTTACTTATAAATTACCAACACTATCATCAAAAGAAGCCAATAATCATTCGCACAAAATATAACATGTACAAATAGATGGCATTGCTTTTTAAATAATTATACATTTGAAACATTTTTAACTAGAAATATATATTTATAGACAATAGAAATTATACAAAATTAACAGTTCTAAAAATACTATCAACTATATAAATATTAACAAATAATATAATAAAATATTCAGATACCAACTAAAAAACTATTTCAGAAGTTCTGAAAGTAGATTTTATAAAGTCCAATTCACCATAAAAAAAAAATAGATGTCTTATTTTAAAAAAAAAAAAAAAAAAAAACTTTAATAAATTTTTAGAAAAAGAATTAAAAGCCTTTAACATTTTTTAAATAGACTATGATTATTTAATTTTTACAAACTTGTATTGCTAGTGAGAAAAAATAAAGATTATAAAGAAATAGCATTAATTAGTATTTTTATGGTGATTAATCATTGTGAGGACAAATGTCAGACACTTTTCCAAACCAAGAAATTTAGCTTTAAAAACAAAAAATAATAATTTTAGGTATAAATAAAACTTAAATTATATACTGATAAGAAACCAAACACAAAGAATAAGTTTATAATAATAATGTTTGAATTTATTTTCAAATTCTGTGATGTTTAAAATGAGTTTAAACTATTATAGAATTTGAAAATAGACTTAAGCTATTTCCATTGATTTAGTTTATTAATTATATTATTTTTATTTTATTAATTTAAGAGGAAAATGGATTTTTAATTAAGATATTACAAATAACATTTTATTGTCAATAATATAATTGTAAAATAGAAAATCATTTAGACAGTTAATATTTGAAAAATTTTGCTTTGAAAATAATTTCAATTATCTTAAAAAGAAAATAATATTCCAACCACAACCACTAATAAAATAATTTCTCAAAAATTGCTTTTTTTCATACACAAGTAAACTGCAAAAATATATTTTAAAAAAGTAATATCATAAATAATACAAAAACTAAATTAAACAAATAACATTTCTCCCCCCCCCCCAAAAAAAAAAATTTATATAAAATAGAATACCATTTTTGAAGAAACTAGAAATATATATTTAAATATAAGAAATTAATCAAGACATTTTTCTTATGGGCAAATCTGTATGCACAACTGTTATTAAGCAAGATTGGCTAACTGTTTATTTTGGACATAAACAAAAACCATATTTTATAGAACAAATGCAATTGTTCATATAGAGCACAGTTAATAATAATATATAAAAAATAGTACAGTAGATATTAGACTTCAATTCATTTTTTGTAAGACATGCAAAAGTATATAAAAACATATCAATATAAATTATTATGTATAGATGAATAAATTCTGATGTAAAAAATTATTACAAATATTTTAACTCCATTGAATAGAATAATAACTATAGTAGCTGAAACCGGAATGTATTTCTTCTATATACCAAAAAAATAAGTCATACACATAAAGTAAATTATTGATAAATTTTACTAAGAGGCTTGCATTTTGAAATTTATAGTACAAAAATTCCTTGTTTTTGAAGATTTATTTGAATCCTAATCTGTATAAATATCTTTATAAACATCTTAAATAGAATTTATGAAGCTTTTTATTATTTCTAAATAACAGGAAATCATTATTCCTAAGACCCAAAATTGCAATATTTAACAATACCATCAAAAATTTTATAAAATGGGGCATCTAACTCGTATTCTAATCATTTTATAAATGATTAGAATATGTGAGTTGTATAGTAATCATTTATAAAATAAGTGGATAAATTTACAAATGACTAGACAATAATGCTGTCATTTATAAACCATACATAAATCAAAAATTAATCTCTACTTTCAACAGTTATTTTTGTTTAAATTACAAAATATACTCCATAATACATTTCTTTTAAAGCTTGTAATATGATTTTTCTTCAATTTTAATTGTATAAATCTAAAGAGTGTCACAACAGATCTAATAAGTCTTATAAGAACAAAAATTTTGTATTTAAAATAAAAAAATAGATTTTTTACAAAAATTTTAAAACTCACCTCCTGTTTGTAATATTGGAATAGAGCAATCCTGATATAAATTACTGGCTGCTTTAAATTTTTTCTACAATTCTTTGGTGGAAGTTGATATGATGGAGAAACATATCTTAAACAGGATATGTTATTTACTTTTCTTATTTTGTTGTACTGATCAAGTAAAAGCTTTAGCATTTTTTTTTTAAAGCAGTGAAGTTTTCTGTGGTGGGACATCTATAAAAAAAAGCTCACAGCTTTTTGTTTCTTGTATGATACTTGGCACTCATTATTTCACCTTGGTTTATGATGCTTATATGGAATTCGGGAGTGCTTGGATATTGTGATTTTGACAACATCTAAAAGTGCATCAGTGATTTTTGCACAGCATCAATGTCCTCACTTCTAACAATGCTGCCTGTAATTGTATCTAATTGAGTGTATTGTAGCCAATCTGAACAATAGAAAAAATTAGAATGGAAGACTTGTGGTCTTATATCATTCTAGGTTATTATTAAAGGAAAATAATCACCATTATATAAATCTTTTTCAACTCTAAAATTCAATAAAGGCAGAATTGAGGGCAAATGGTCATATTATAATGAATGGAAAGTTTTTGATGGTTGTTGAAAATAAATTATTCCTGTGGAATTTAAGAGGTAGATACTGTTATCAGAAATAAATTGTTCAATGAGATTATGAGAATTCATATTATCACTATTTCATAAGCTGTCACTAAGTAGTATAAAGGGTATAGGTAGCTGATTGTTCAAATCACTCATTCATGGATGATAGTGTCAGGAGATAAGTAAAGGCAACAAACAATAATGAAATGCTGCATATAAGTGTACAGAAACAGCTCTTAGTGATGTGTTAAGAAATTGTACAGAACTCTCTCTAGAGCAGTTACAAGTTACGAGAATGCAAACACCTTCGATACTGAATCATGTTAAACTTCTTTATTTACAGTTATAACCACACAATTTAAAATACTGAGGTTATAAGAATGTTTCTTGAATGGCAAAACACATTCAATTACACTGGTGTATACTAAGTAACAACGATACGACGACTACTCAACTAGAGGTTTTGTTTATAGCCTTTTGGGGTTGTTGGAGCGCTTGGCGAAAGGAAGAAACGCCAACATTCAAAGCACTGGCGCCAACATCCCGCCGGGCCTTGAAATATCATTTCAAAAACAGTGTTCACAATAAAAAAAAATTTGAATTATTCACACAATAATAACACAATAGATTAATAACACAATAGATACATAAACAATATATTAAAACAATTTTTTATACACAAACAATTATATAATTAAAACAATTATATTATAACATTATTTTTAAATATTTAAATAATAGGTAAAATAGCAATTTTAGACACAGATCTTTTAACAAAATTTCCATTTGGTAATTTCAACTTTACAACACGAATTTTACCATCGGCACCTGGATAAGTTTGTACTATTTTTGCAATTATCCAATGTGCAATTGGAAGACTGTCTTCCTTTACTAATACAATTGTGTTTGGTTCAACATTTAATTTATCAAATTGCCATTTGGTGCGCGCTTGCAAATTGTTCAAATAATCTCGTTTCCAGGATTTCCACACACCTTGCACAATTTTAGTGATTCTCTTGTATTTATCAAGTCTATTATTTTCTATAGAACACAAATCGGGTTCGACGATACCACATATAGCTCGTCCAATTAAAAAATGTCCAGGTGTAAGAACATCAAAATTATCAGCTTCTGATGAAAGGGGAATGAGAGGTCTGGAATTTAGCATTCCTTCTATTTGAACAGTTATTGTGAGGAATTCTTCTAAAGTCAAAGCTAAATTACCAGTGATACGTTTCAAATGAAATTTGAATGATTTAACACCTGCCTCCCAAATTCCACCAAAATTCGGAGATTTGGGAGGAATGAATTTCCATTCGACTCCTTCAGTGGAGAGAAAATTAGCTACTTCCTCACTTGGTTGTATTAGAAAATTGTGCAATTTTTTCAATTCTTTTGATGCCTTTACAAAATTTGAAGCATTATCAGAAAAGATTATAGCACATTTACCTCGACGAGCGAAAAAACGCTTTAAAGTAGCAATGAAAGCATCTGACGATAAATCTGTTACTAACTCTAAGTGTATCGCTTTAGTAGCGAGACACACAAAAAGAGCAATATAAATTTTGTTTAGGATACCTTTACGCTGATTTTTAAATTTAATCAAAAAGGGGCCACAATAATCCACTCCTGAGTGGTAAAATGGGAATGTTTCTACTACTCGTTCCTTGGGCAAGTTGCCCATAATTTGATTAGACAAATTTGGCTTATTCCTGAAACAAGTAATACATTTGTGTACTATTTGTCTGCATTGATTTCTACCGCTAATTGGCCAAAATTGCTGCCTTACAAGATAGAGTAAGGAATTAGGTCCAGCATGCAAAAATTTTTTATGAAAATATTCCAATATTAAGGTAGTAAGCTTATGACCTTTAGGTAAAATTATAGGATGTTTAGCATTTTCACTTAGCTTAGAATTAACCAGTCTACCTCCGACACGTAAAATTTGATTTTCATCCAAAAAAGGGTTGAGGAATTTTAACTTACTTTGATTCGATATGTTTTTACCCTGTTTCAAAGCTGTTATCTCTGCTCCAAACTCTTGAGCTTGAGCATCCCTAACTAAAACATCACGTGCATGATTAAGTTCAGCACAGCTAATAAATTTACCAAATTTTACCTTTATCTGCAACTTGCGAATGAACCTGAAAATAAAACTTAAAATTCGGATAAGTTTCATATAATTATTTGAAAATTTATAGAAATTGTCAAAAAAGTCATTAGAAGCAATTGATTGAACATAGTTTTTCACAACTGGTTTAAGTTCTGTAACATATGCAGGGTCAGTAGACGCACAGTCATAGTTAGTGGTCAAGTTTGTGTCACAATGTAAAAACTCAGGACCTAGCGTCCAAAGTTTATTCTCGATAAGTTTGTCCATGGAAAGTCCTCTAGACAAGGGATCTGCTGGGTTGTCCTTTGATTTAACATGATGCCATTTGAATTTGCTTGTTAAATCCGTAATTTGGACAACTCTGTTGGCTACAAAGCATTTCAAAAGGTGAGGTGATGTTCGTATCCATGAAAGAACAATAGTTGAATCTGTGTAAAGATGCACTTCGTCTACATCAAGTTGCATTGCCTCAAGAGTCTTGTTTACAAGTTTTGAGAGAAGCACAGCTCCTAAAAGCTCTAAGCGTAGGAGGGTTACTCGTTTCACTGGTGCTATTCTAGATTTACTGCATAACAAATGTACACTGATATTATTGAAGCAATCTTTGCTGCGAACATAAATACAGGCTCCATATGCTTCTTCTGAAGAATCTGAAAATCCATGAATTTCTACAAGTGTAGTTTCCTTTGGAATGACACAGCGGTGAATTTTCAACAGGTCAATTTCTTGTATACCACGAATAAAATTTTGAAATTCTAATTTTTCTTTTACAGGAACTTCTGTATCCCAAGGTAAGCCTAGCAACCATAGTTTTTGAATTAAAATTTTAGCCTTCACTGTAAGGGGACCGACTAGGCCCAAAGGGTCATATAACTTAGCAATGAATGATAAAATAGTCCTTTTTGTTAAAATGGTAGGGTAATCATCATTTGATGTAAAGTGAAAGCTATCCTGCTTAGTATTCCAAGACATTCCTAATGTCTTCACGGAATGACTTTCATTATTTCCAAAAACGTATTCTTGATCATCTGCTGATACTTGTGAAAGTAATTTTTGATTATTAGAGCTCCATTTATACAAATGCATTCCGCCTGCTTTTAGCATGCCTATTAACTGGTGCTGAATTTTTAAAGCCGTTTCTTCATTTGGTGCACCACTGAGCACATCATCGACATAAAAATCATTTTTCACTATGGGTGATGCTAACGGAAAGTTTTCTCTTTCATCTTCAGCTAATTGAAGAAGAGTTCGGGTAGCCAAAAATGGAGCACAAGTTGTTCCATACGTAACAGTAGTCAAACGATAAGTTTTCAAACCAGCATCGGGATTTTCTTTCCAAACAATTCGAAGTAAATCTTGTTGCGAATGGTGGATCTTTATTTGTCTATACATCTTCTGCACATCGGCGGTGAAAGCAACCAAATGTTTACGAAATCGCAAAAGTGTTGACCAAAGTTCATCTTGAACAGTTCCACCTTTCATTAATATATCATTCAACGATATACCGTTGGAAGTTTTTGTTGAAGCATTAAACACAACTCTAATTTTGCTAGTACTTTTGTCTGGTCTTAGTACTGCTTGGTGTGGAATATAATAATGAGGATTTGGAATAACACTTTCGTTAACTTCTTCCATATGTCCAAGATTCTCGTATTCTTTGAGAAAATCGTGATAAAGTTCCTTAACAATTGGATTTTTATCAAGACGAATTAAAGTACTATTGAGCCTTCTAATTGCCAAATCTTTGGATAGACCAAGCTCAACTTTGTTGTTTACTAAGGGCATTTCAACTATATAGCGACCATCAATATCTCTAGAATGTGTATTCTCAAAATGTTCCATGCAATATTTAAATTCATCACTCATAGGAGACTTTTCTGTTAAAGCTTCAACTTCCCAAAATGACCTTAAGGTTTTGTCTAGATTACTCTCTTCCACGACTAAATGACAATAGGTTTCGTTTACAGAAATACTTGGCACACTACCAGTGATTAAATATCCAAAATATGTATTTTGCAGCAAAACATGTTTATTTATTCTAATTTGACTAGGTTTCAAAATTTCGAAGAAAGTTTTAGCTCCAAGTAAAATATCAACTTTCGATGGTTCAAAAAATCGAGAGTCTGCAAGTTCAATTCCCGTAGGCAGTTCTAAATTGCGAATGTCTAATTGTTGTGAAGGTGTCAAATTAGTAATTTTAGGAACTACTAAGAATTCGATATCTGTCACGAATTCATTATCTTTACTGGAAATTACTGTGTTTACTAAATTTCTAATTGATACTAACGATCCATTTAATCCTCCAACTGGAACATTAATCTTTTTTCTATTTAATCCCAAGTATGTTGCACAATCATTAGTAATAAACGAAGCTTGGGACGCACTATCCAATATCGCTCTACACCTCTTAAATTCTCCGTGAGAATCTTTCACATAAATAAAGGCAGTACTAAGGAGAACATGTGTTGTTTTGGTTTGCGAAATAAAATTCTGAATATGCGTTTCCTCTTTCTTCGTCACCCCAGTTGAAGAGTCTTCATTTTCAAGAGGCGCCTGGTGGGGGGAAAAAAGGGGAGAAGCAGATTGGAAACTTTCACAGCTGCTTACATTCGAAGTTTGAGGAATTTGTCTGGAGAAAAGTTTCATATCCGATCTATGCAAAAGAGAGTGATGCTTTTGGTGGCATTCGATACATCTAGATTTAGATGAGCAATCGTTTAATTTATGTGATGAATTTAAACAGTTCAAACATAGATTTTTAGATTTACAAAAATTAAACCTTTCAAATACTGTCATTTTCAAAAATAATTGACATTTATATAAAGAATGATTTGAATCACAAAGAATGCAATATTGTGACGCAGATTTAATCAAAAAAGTTTTAGGTTTGTAAGATGGAGATGAGTTTTTGCCGTTAATATTCATGGTGTTTGAAAATTTGGGTTTGGAATCAAAACAAGCAGCTTTTAAGTTTTCTAATACTTGATACCGTTTTTCTAAAAAATTAATGAAAGCATCCCAAGTAGGCACTTCATGAGAATCAACAGTTAATTGAAATTGTCTATGAGTTTCTTTATCTAATTTCGCACAAATTAAATTTATCAATAAAATGTCAACAAATTTATTACGTTCAAATTCTAATGCTTTTAAAGATCGAATGTTTTTCTGCAAATTATCTATGAGCATGCGAAGTTCTAAAGGATTTTCTTTTGTTAATGGTTTGCAATTAATTATGTTTTGCACATGGCTTTCAACAATGAGTTTGGTATTTTCATAACGAAGGGTGAGAGCTTTAAGCAATGACTCATAATTGTCATTTGGTGACTGAACCTGTTTTGCAGCACCTTTAAGACAAGCATTTAAATAGTAAAACTTCTGAGAGTCTGACAAAATTGGATTATTATCTATTAGATTTTGAAACTGTTGCTTAAAAGAGCTCCAGTTATTATATTGACCATCAAATTGTGGTAAAGGAATTTCAGGTAAACGAACACTTTTCTCAACAAGAGAACTTTTGTTTTTAACTTCAATAGATTTGTATAGAAAAAGTTTTAGACTAACCTGAAATTCTTGAATATCTTCATCAATTTTATCCAGTATTTTTTC
>JAPDSC010058376.1:494301-509144 GCA_026290005.1 Latrodectus geometricus
CTGTAATGACAATGCTGAGAAACTAACATATATGTTACATTTTAAAGAATGAATAGCAACATTTTCAGCATAATAGCTCTCTCAGACAATTTTCATAAGCTTTCTCTCAATAGATTTTGTATCACAAAATTGTTTCTGAACATAAAAATTAAGCATGATACTGGATTTACATTCAACTTACATCATCTTGTACTTCAAGATTGGTCAGTTAATAACCTCTTCACAATTTGCAATATCAATCCATCATCTAAATGAGGATAACTCATTTTTACTCTTTCTCTCAGTTTAACTAGATGTTGTAATAAAACACAAAGAAATCCATCAAGGTGATCATAATAAAAAATTTTATTCTGAGAAACTTGTTTTATTGTGAATTTTACAACAAGACTTTTCAAATTTTGTTTCTATTTTATCCCATATATACACATATGCATACATATTCCAGGTTATCAATTTGCTTTTTTGCTTTGAAATAATAATTCAAATTCCATACAATTTTTTTTCATAAAATTAGACAAAATATGCAAATTTTCTTAGATACAGTGATTCTGAACAAGTGTTTAAAACCACTACAAAAGAAAATTCTTGATTTCAACTAAATAATATTATTTGAGAAATTATCTATTTATTTTATAATTCCTTTTTCTAAATGTAATTAAAAGAAAATATTTTTAATTTTTTAAAAAATAAAAATGATCTAAAATAAAAAAACATTCAGAAAAATTTTAAAAATTAGTAAATATGTCATTGAATCATCTGAAAAAAAATCCTTCCTTGACAACAGAGATAAAATATAAATTACTGGTTCTAGAATAATTACTTTATTATGGGTAACTATCATGAATAAAATATATTTTTAAACATATATAAACTCTGGCAATATTAATATATGGTTCACACAAAACCAATTTTGGATTTTATGAAAAAAATTACTATGATTTGCAACTATACAAAAAAAAAACCTCGGGCTTGTTTTAAATGTTATAAAGATGTTACAATTCTGTGTATAAACATACCATTAAATAAAATAATTTTGTAAGCATTTGTCAAACAGATAATTTTCGACTGAAAAACTTTTTTTCACTGAACTTTTTTCTTTCTTTCTTTACAATATAAATATAATACAAAATAATGTCTGCAAAACTAGTAAAATCGCAGAAAAAAATAAATTGTCAAAATAAATAAAAAAAAAAGGAAATGAATATAATAAGTACTAACATTCCAATCCAATTTAATATATAAAATAATCATACATGAAAACTTTATTACATGATGGACCTTAAATTTTATTTATTTTTTTAGACTGATTTAAAACTATCAATTATTGCATCAATTTTTTAAAAACAACACATATTACTAGTCAAAGTAATTGAGTTTCAAAGAAACAAATTGTTTGCTGAGCAGAAAGTTCAATGAAATTCTATCAGCACAAAGATATTTTTAATAATGTACTTACGTTTAAAATGTTTCTAGACGGAAACAGGTCCTTTAGGTTGTTTTTGATATATTTATCCATTAAACTCTGAAACCAGGAATTAATTTTCTTTTCGACAAGGTACATACAATTTTCTTCACCTTTCATTGAATTCTTTTCTAAGAACTTCTTTATATTTTTATCATCAGGAATATTTTCTAACTTGATTTTAGCAAACATGTATTTATCTTCATTAAACTCAAGCTACAAAAAAAGTAAAATATATTATCTCATATCCAAAACATAATTAAATTTTTGTTTAAACAATTTCAATTTCTTTTTTAATAAAAAAATTTTAATGATTTTAAACAGAGTAATTTATTAGTATATAAATAACTAGTAATAAAATTTTAGTCTTAAAAATGAATATGTATAAAATCCATAGATTGTGTTTAAAAAAAGTTTCGGATTTCATTGTATCCATTACATGCCACCACAGATAATCTGATAAAAAAAAGTTCTGATTCAGAAAAATTTAAAATAATGTTTTGAATATCATACTATTCATGTTTTATATAAGTGTTCATATAATGTTGTGTCATATAAGTGTTCTAACATTATAAAGTTATTCATGTGTTATATATTAGCTGAATCATACAGATGGTGTATGATTCAGCTAACTTATTTCTGCTATAATCAGTTTTGCCCAACTACATTGATGAACAAATTTGGTTCCTCAGAAAGATTACAGTTACTATTGACTATCGCCATTCCTCATTTTGTCTTGACCTGAGCAGCTTCATTCTGAAAATATTCAAGTTCTTATGTCATCATATGGAAGAGAAAGTGTATAAGTTACACAACAGATTTTTAACTAAAAGCTATAAACAAGGCAAATAAAAAAATGACAAATGTGTCAATGTAAAGTGAAAAACAAAGTATGTACAGTACAATAAAATATGTATTCAATTAGCGGTTCATAAATAATCCATTTTTTTCATTTAATTGTCAATGAAACAAATATATTTTATTTTTTAAATATGTCTAACTTCATTATAAAAATTTTTAAAAACTAAACAAATTTTACAAGAACCTTCACAGAATTATCGCTTTTGATGATCGATCTGTGCTTTTATTTCAATTCATTGCACTGTGTGATGAGGGGGGAAACTGTGTTGTATGAGACTCAGAGCTAGTACAAATAAGAGGGGTTACATTCCAAAAACTTATTAAAAGCAAATATTTTTTTTTTTAATTTGACATAAACAACTTAATTTGTATTAAATAATAAATGTACATACCACAAAAAGTAAGAAAAAAATATTTTAATGTAACGCACCCCTAATTTAATGAATTTATTCGTCGTCCCTCTCAGTATAATCAACCAAGAACGTTTTTAGCATGGAACGATATCACCATTACTTTCAGAACTTTTTTCTCTATTTAAAGTTTTCGTATGTTTTCTACTCTTAAAAAATTTTTTAATCGAACTTTGCTAGCTGATTCTTACAAAGTCATTGTAAATTTCACGATATGGAGCTAAATAGTTTTGCAGCTCCCTTTTGAATTTTCAACTTCTTTCTGTGGAAGGGTCTGTATTGAAGAAAAACGACTCGAGATTTTCCGCTAAGCATAGGCCTTTTTGTAATTTTTTAATGTTAAATTCTTAACTGTACAATCTTCATTAGAGGCTCAAAATCGATTTAATTTGCATCCAGGGATGCCATTTCCATCAAATCCTCTTCGTCAACTTCTTCTTCCACTAATAAATTTTGAATGTCTTCAGTAGCCATATCCACAAAACCTTCGCCTCCGATTGATTTAGCAACTTCTAATATGGCACCAATTTCGTCTTCCGATGTTTCATGCATGTTTTCTGCTTCAACTGAAGAGGGCCATATCTTCTTCCAACACGTATTTAAGGTTGAGGTTATTTCCTTTAACGACAAAGATATGATTTCAATACAGTGCTTGATTGAAAATTTCTTCCAAGCTTCTATTACGCTAATTGATCCTGAATCGGTTGCCTCTAAAATCCACTTTAAGGATCTTCTTATATAATCCATTTTAAAGGATAAATAATACCTTGATCCAATGGTTGGAGCAACGAAGTAGTGTTGGGTGGTAGGAACACTATTCTGACATTGGGATGAGTCAAATCTTGTGGGTGGCATGGAGCATTACCTAACTGTAATAGCGCCTTAAAGCTCAAATTTTTTTGCCTTAAATAACGTTCAACGCTTGGCACAAAACAATTTGAACACCAATCTTTAAATAAATTTCCTGTTATCCAAGCTCTTGGATTTGCTTTCCAGTATACCAGCAATATGTTTTTATTCATGCCTTTCAGTGAATTTAAAGATCTATAAACTAGCAAGGGTTTTGTCATGAAGTCCCTCAATGCATTACTGCACAAAAGGAGCGTTAGAAGATTTTTGGACACCTTAAATCCGGATGCAGTTTTCTCTTTTTTCGAGATAAGGGTTTTACTCGGCATTTTTTTTTCCACAAAATCCCAGTTTCATCAGCATTGAAAACCTGATCCACTGTGTATCCTTGCTCGGCAATCATGTTTAGAATTTTCTCTGGATACATATTAGCGGCTTCATGATCAGCCGACGCAGACTCTCCTAGGATTCTTATGCTATGAATTGCAAAACGTTTTTTGAGTTTTTCAAACCAACTTTTACTCCCCATAAAATCTGAGTTGGCAGTGCATTCTCCTTGTTCTTTAAGAAGGTTGTGAATTTTTAGTCTTTTTTGTTTCATGATATTGCCATCTAATGGAATTCTTTTTAGAGAACAATCATCAATTCAAATGCTGAGCTACTTTTCCATTTTCAATTATTGCACTCTGGGCGAGCTGAATGTTTTGCGGAGGTCGAAAGGTACAAAGGGTTTGCAGTTTTCTCATCACGTTACAACAAAACCGTGTTATAGGAGAGTTCCCACAATTTACGAATTGTGTTATAGCAAAACCATGTTATTATATATCGTGTTGTATGAGGGCTACCTGTATTAACGTAATATCTAAGTTTTGTTCTATTCTTTTGATATTTTTTATTTGGTTGTCTGTAAATGCATGTGGTTTAATAAATGTTCTGTGAGGAGTTTCATTATTTTGTTTAGATCCCCACATTCACATTTGTCTCTTTGGAGTAACTTTACACAACACATAGGAGGTCTCTTTAAAAACCAGTGTCTTTGCTCAATTAGTTAGAAGCTTTTACTAAAAAAATATATTATTCACATAAGATATTTAAAGCAAATGAGTAGATAATTTAATTCATAATCATCCCATGTTTTATTTTCAAAAATAAATTTTTTATAAGGAGTAAGAAATTCGTTTCTTAACATAATTGCATAACATCTTGCTGTGGCAAAGAAATAATAAAGATGATTTAATATCATAATTTTCAAAATAGAAAATTGTGTGATAATTTAATTTGTGAGAAACTTGCAAAGTGGTTGAAAAGAAAAACAAATTATATCCATCCAGCACTGAGTTGGATATGATTTTACCATTGTTTTTAATGTTCTTAGTTAGAACATTAATTAAAATCATTAAAAAATTTATTGGATCAAATGTATTTTAACAGAAGATACTTAAAATGATAGATATCAAAAATAATATGCCACAACAAATGATAAACAAAAGTTATCAATAGTAATTAAATATGCACAGAAAAGTCAAATATGTTATTAGAATGATAAGTGTTTTAATGTTATCCAAAATTGTTCTATATATTTAGTTATTTGTTAAGGTTATCAACATCAAAATAAAATTGACTTAGACAATTTCCATATATAAATAAAAACCATAAATTCACTTACTTTGAGAGATACAGGTGGAGGAAATTTTAAAACAAGGTTGATATCATATTCATCAGCAGTATTAATTCGCATATCATTGTAAAAACTGCCAGTAAAATATGGTTGATTATATAAAGAACTGAATTCTGTATCTTTCTTCAACTGTACAATAATTATGTCCAAAAACTCCTTAACAACACCTTTGCATTGTTTTTTTAAATCTTCATCAGGTTTACTTTTTTCTAAAATGTTGAGTAATATTTTATGAGCTCCTTTACACTGAGGAGACTTGGAAGAAGAACTTGATTTTTGATAAGAGTATTCAAATTCATCTGAATTGCAGTCATATAAAGCAATTGAATCATTAGAATAATCAGTTGAATCATTATATAAATCAGAAACATTAGAATGATTAGCAGCCTGAAATAGTAAATACAAATAAATTATTTTAATTATGTTTGTAAATTATAAAAATAGAAGCAAACTGAAAATTCTATATTTTTGTTATTAAAGTATTCAGAATACAGAAAAATAATTAGTTCAGGAGTAATAAAATTCTTAAAACAAATCACGCTATTTACAAATTATTCCAAACCACAATTATGAGATACTTAGATTTAATACTTAAACTAATGTGAAATATTTGCAAATATAGATTTTATATTTTACACAAAAATACTGAGGATGCAAATACACTTCATGCCTTATTTGTAAAAGCAAGCATTCCATCTGGATTCAAAAATATAAAACAAGAGTAATCACATCAGATGTTAATGGAGTATCAGCAAAAATAGTTACAGTTTAAAACAGAATTTTAAGATAAAAAAATGTTATATTAAAAAATTTATCACTCCATTTCACAATCTAATAATTTAAATAAATAAGTTTTTTTATTATATTTATTTTCCATGCATCAATCATTTAAAGTAATAGTTTCAAATTATTAGTACTTTTAATAGCATATCCATGTATTACAAAAATAGATTGTCAAATTATCTTATGAAGACAGCATGTAACAAACATAAAATTTATAATCAAAAAGAAATTTTTGTAAGTAGACAAAAAATATTAAAAACGAAAATTGACAAAAAAATATGGAATTCCTAAGAACCCTCCCTGGAATTTAAAAAACTCGGAAAAAAAATTTGAAAAAAGAAACAATACCAGAGAAATACTGTGTTACCTATAAATAGGAATCTTATTTTGCATTTAAACTAATTCTTTCAAATAGTATTTTATTTATAAAGAAAAAATAGTTTGGTTAAAAATATCAGATCTTAATAATCTAATAAATTATTTTTCAATATTATAAAGTTTCTTTTTTACAAATTGTTTTACTGGTCCCTACAAGTTAGCAAAAACTAGCATCTACTTTATTTTGATTTTTTTAAATATTGTGTTTTTTTTTTTTTTTTTTTTTTTTTTTTTTTTTTTGGTTGAGTGTCAGCCAGACTGGCAGTATGGGTGCGCTGCTCCACTCTTTCAACTGAACCGCAATTGGGTATGGAGTCCGACTTCCTCAGTACACACATGCCATAGGAACCCGTTTATAGGGTAGCCAACCATTCACAACCCATTCATACAAGGAAAGGACAAAGACAGGAGAGAGAGAAAGTACATCCATGCCCCGACTGGGATTCGAACCCAGACCTCCCTATCCGCAGTCAGGAATGCTGACCACTAGACAGAGCAGGCGGCAAATATTGTGTTTAAGTATACATATGCAATTCATTTCAGTCTTTCATGTTAAAAAATGAATATATCTATTTTGGTTAGAAAAACAAGTAAATAAAATAAATACTTGTTTCATTTAAAGTTTTCTTTAAAAAAACAAAATATGAATTGAAGGGATGAATTGGAGGGACCAACGAAATCTAAGAATCATTATTAAATAAGTTAACACAGGACAAAACATTTATTCACATAACAAACGAAAAACTACCAGGAACAAGCATTGATCAGAGTGTTATGTAACATATACTATATACACTCTTCTATATTAGACTTCACTCTTGTCTATAGATTGCAGCTTTGCCTCGGCTAAAATTAAAGTTTCTAAGTAGAAATTTCTTTCTAATTATAAAATCTCCATCCTTAAATATTTGATAGAGTCTTTCAAAGACAAATCAAATATAATTAACAAATATAATCATAATTTAACTTAAAATATACATGGAATAATTCTAACATAACATGAACATAAGCTAATTTCAAAATTAATTTAGCAACATAAATTCCACAAAACATAAATATATTTTACAAATAAACATACACACATATAGAAAATTTAAAAAAAAAAATGTTAAAATAATTTATCATAAAATTATACCAAAATCATCAGAAAACACTAATCAATGTAAAATTGATTTAACATTGAATAAGAGAATAAATTCACACTAAACACTGTGTTCAAAATCAAATTTTTTGGCTTAGCAAAGCTATGCATTATACAATTAAATTATTTATCTATGGGATTATATATTACTTTATTTAAATAAAGGACATTTTTTCAATTATAAAAACAAAATCATTAACTTTTTAACACTAAAAATAAACACATATGGCTGAAAAGAAATAATTAGTTCGAGTAACAAATAAAATCTTCAATTATTCTTCAGTGCACAACTTTTAACTGAGTCAGCGTTTATATGGTCTTTTCCTTTCTGGTATGTAATTTTGGAACAACTTTGATATACAACCCCTCCCCCAAAAAAAATTATGCGCCAAATCTGGCACACCCAATGGACTTTTTAAGGTTGCTGTTTCTTATTTTGATGTTACCAATTTTGGTTTTTTCAGCTTTTAGTAGATTGGTTTTAGGTTTTTGTTGTTGCCACATTTAGTATTTTCTTGTATTTTGTACTACTTTTTTAGTTTTTTTTCTCAAAAGTTTTTTTATGCATTAATTATTTGTATTTAGCAAGAATCAGTCTTGGCAAGAAAAAAAGGCGCCAAAAACAGGTATTTTGCTTGGCGAGAAAAAAAGTCGCCAAATTTCCGATTTGGTGATCAAAGTAGTTCTGTAATTTTAGCCTAGAATTGTTGCAAAGCTAAAGACCATCTTTGCAATTGAGTGCTTTAGGATGCACAATCAGTCAAAAAATTTTAGAGGATTATGATCACTAACAACAATAATTTATGATCCAAATGTTTAAAGTTCAAATTTCTTTAAAATGAAAATCACTCTCTCAGCATATACTTCTTGCTCAATAACAGCCTATTTTTTATGCACATCAGTTAGTTTCTTACTTGAAAATACTATTGGGTACTCAAAGTTATTTTCATCTTTTTTAGCTAAACAAGCTCCTCTGTCATAAGATGAAACATCTGCATACAAAATGAATGGTGCTTTAAAATTTGTTGAATAACAAAAAGAATAGTTGAAAATTCACTCCTTAAGTTTGGCAAAAGCAGTGTCATGTTAATTACCCCATACCACAGAGTTTGGTGCTTGTTGTTTCGTCAAAGATATCAATGGGTGTGCAATATCAGATAAGTTGGGTACTATGATCCAAAACCTACAATATGTGCAAGAAAATTGAATTTTGCACTTAGCAAACTCACATTTTTCAAAATTCATCATAAAGTTGGTTTCTTTTAAAGCTTCTAAAACTGCATAAAGATACTTATGGTGAATCTTCCAAACATCAGAGAAAACTCCAATACCATTAATGTAGGATTCAACATAGTCTTTATGTTTTTAAAAGTAACTTATTCATTGTTCTTTGGAAAGTAGCTGCTGCATTGAATAGTACAGATGAAAGAGCCACAAAAGCATTTTGTCCTCTGTGCTTAACAAAAGAAGTTAACTCTTGACAATAAGGGTTAAACCTTATCTCTCAATATCCTCTGAGTGAATCAATCAAGCTTATATACTTGTCTGTAGACACCTTGTAAAAGAAGTCTGTCACTTTTCATTGGAAATGAATCTATTTCTGTCTGCAAATTTAGGTATCAAAAGGCAAAGCATAGATGAACAGAACCATCCTTTGAGACAACCACAATTGGATGTGCATATTTGCTCTCCAAGGGAACGATAAGCCCCTGTAGTAAAAGCTCTTCTATTTATCGATCTACTTCTCTCTTCCATTCTTTAGGGATGTGAAATGACTTCTGTTTCATTAGCATGCTTCCTTCTTTTAGTTTTATGTAGTACTCTTTCAACATGTGTGATTCTTGGAGTAACAGGTCTAAGCTTGGAATGCTTTGGTAAAATTACTGCTAATTCTTTATTTTTAGCTCAATCAAGAGGCATAAAATCTTCTTCAATACTACAATTTGTTGGTAAAATCCTAAGGATATTTTCAATTTTGTGAAAATCTGAGTAGTAAATAAATAACTCCAACATTGTTAAATGTAGCTTTGAATTGTAGGATCTTATAAGAGTGAGAATGTTCCGTACTATCTTTTAGAAGTTATACAAGATAACTATATTAAATTTTCTACTGAACAATCATTGCAAGACCAATCCATTTAGCCTACACTTTATTTTTACTATCTGGAATCAAAACTACAACTCTGTTTCCTTCTTTAAACTCTTTATGAGGTGTCTTTCTATTGTGATAATAGTTGTCTTCCAAATGTAATATGTTCAACATTTTCAAATTTCAATTTTAAAGTATTCAGGTAGTAAAAGCAATGGATTTTGATTGTGTCTAGTGGAATAGGAATTTTGTTAGTTCAGTTAGTTTTCAAAATGGGCAATGGATCGGTGGATCAAATCATATCTACCATAAAGTATTTGTACTAACACCACTGGTTGCATTTGGGATCTCTCTACAAGCCTATAGAATCAATAAAATGTGTTTATTCCAATCTTTAGAATATTCTCTAATTGTGTGATGAATTATATTTTTTAAAACTCAATTAAATCTTTCAAATAAACCATTTGAACTTTAGTGCTCTAGTGTGGAAAATCTGGGAGAAGATCCATGTCCCCACAGAAACTCCTGTGTCAAAATTACCATTGTGACTTCATTTATTGCTTTTGTTGAATCTTTATTCACAGTGGAATGATGATACTTCTCATTTAGTTTGTTTCAGAATGAAAAAAATTCAGTGACCTTGTTCATTCTCTATTTTCAATTTTGAGTTTCAAAAAGTTCACAAAGTCCTCAACATTAAAACTATCATCCTTTTTCTTACAGGAATAAAGTGCTATATCTTTAGGTATATACTTCGTTAACCATCTGAGTGCGGGGAAGTGCTATTGCGCTTCGCTTATTATGTTATGTTTGTATATAAGAAAACTCTTCAGCACTCAAACTGTTAATACATAAAAAAATTTGTAAAAATTCCAGAGTTTCTATGTTTAAAGAGTTTAGTGATCTTATTTGTATATTGCAAGTATCAAATAATTTTCTTAAAGATATATTATTTGAGTTTTGAACAACTTGTAAATTTAATAATTTCTGCATATGCATATTCATTAGTAAGTCTTTCCAACCAAACTTTCTTTTAATAATTTTATTGCTTCATAATAATTTTCTGGCAATAAAGATAAACCTTCTATAACTTTTAATGTGTTACCTTCTAGTAAGCTTAATAAATAGTTTGATTTATCAACTTTTAACATGTTTTCTCTTTAATGATAGATGTCTTAAAGAAATTGAGAAATGTTTCTCATTGATGGTGGTTTCCATAATATTTCAAAATAGATATTTTAGGAAGGTATATTATATATTATGTTGTGTTAATAGATATATGTTGTGCAAAAACATTTTACATAATATTCATTTTGCTTCAAAGAAATATTAGAATCAATAGAAATATTTGCAGGAAATTGGAGTTTTAAAAACTTATTACCATTGTATTGCTATTTAATAATTTCACCTTCATATTATTAACTTTTTTTTTCTAATTGAGATTCAATCTCATCTTTGCTAATAACATAAAAAATTTTCTTACCTAACATTTTAAGACAATCATATTTAATTTTTAACAGTTCTAGTTGTTCTTAACATTTTCAATAACATTACTGTTAACCCCTTGTCTGCCGCGGGGGTATATATATGTCGCCGTAAGTCGATGGGTTGACTGCCCCGTGTATATATATATACGGCTTTCCGAAATACGCTTTTTTGCAATGCTCTGCTATCAGTAAAAGTAGACCCATGGCTTTGGAATGCAATATAATGTCTTTAACATTGTTTTTAAAAGGTCTGTTATAATGATGATGTTACATCTATTTCAAAGAAGGGCCGATTTGGAGAGGGGAATATTTCTTGGAGCGGGGGAAGCTGTTGCTTTTGTTCCATACGTTGCCGTTATTATTTGTGGTTTTTTTCGAGTAGTTTGTAACTTTTTATTCTTTCGCTTCCATTGTTTTTTTCTTTTTTGTCTTGTGAAAGTAAATAATTAGATTGGAAAGCGTGCCTCTTCTTTTCCACCGATACACTGCATAACTGCTCACACCTGTGTGAAAACCACTGGCACTGGGGAATGAATTTCGTAAGTTTTCCTTGACAGCTAAGGGGTTAATAGCAACTTCAATAGTAGGTAATGCTCCAGTGATGGTGGCTCGAACAGTTTTCATGTCTTTCTTAAAAATATGAGACCATCAATTTAAATTACTTTAGGCTATTCTATTCCCAATGTTATAATTTAACAATATCCATTTCCTTTAACATTTCATGTAATGTTTAACATCTGATTTTTTTCAAATAGACACCTTAATTCCTAAAAGGTCACAAAAGATGAAATTTGAGCTCAATTCATGAAAGCTAATAAACTTGTTTATTTATTTCTGCATTTTAAATCTAGTACAAAAAATAAATCAAACATTAACCTGGGGTAAATTTTCCATCAAGTTTGCAGTTGTTTCCTGATAAGCTGCGAAAATATTCAGATAATAATATTGTCCATAATTATAATATTATATTGTCAATAATAATATTGTCCATAACATAATTTTTTTTCCAGCAATTTATGGCATTATTTATAAATTTACACCCATACAGCTTACAGAATCTTTAAGAGTCAAAATTAGATAAACAAATTAATGAAAATAAAAATGCACTAGTTAGGTTTTATACAAACAAATGAATAAAACCTGAAGAAAATCTTATAATTGAGCATGTAAGCTAAAAAAATAAAATTTTCTCTAAAGAAATTTTGCTAATTTTTTAAAATGTAATAAGATATCTATGTACAAATTTAAAAGAAAGTTATTTTCTTATTTCATATTACTTTCTATTTTCTTATTATTTAATATTATAAAACTATTTTTCTTAAAAAGACTAATAACTGCTTAAAAAGACTAATACCCATACCATATAAATATTACTTTTGTATATCATTCCCATTAATTTTCTTATGATAAAAAGCTTGTATAGTAAACTACCAACTCATTTAATTTATGAAATTTTTCATATACAGAAAAGTCTATCTTCAATGTGTAACAAATTAAGTTTGCTTGAAAGTTCAACATTTGCTTGAATAAAATGGAGTTCATTTCTGCAGTTCAATAAACAAAAGCCCCAAAGCAAAACTTTAAAAACGAATTAATTAAATTACCCTCTATTTCAAAATTCCCATCGCTTATCAAAAGATAGTTTTTTTTACAGAAAAGCTTTTCAACATTATTTTCGAGTCTACACATTGTTGGATGAATATCTTAACAGCTTCTACTTCATTAACAGTTTTATTTATTTTAGAATACATATTTAAGGTTGGTAAACAGTCCCTTAAAACTGAAATGTGTAAAAATTAATTTATTCTTATAATTAAAAACTTAACCATATATTTAATATGTCTATTTTATTTATTATTTCCTCAATACTTAATGAAAAAAAATTTAATTTGCTAACAAGACTCCTTCATGCCTTTAAGCACTCTGTGAATTGTTAATTCATGTTGCATAAGTTTTTCTCATTTTTAGGAGAAAACTAATTTATTATTAGCTAATCTCCTGTTCAAAAATCTTATTTTAGTTCTAAAAATAATGTCAGCTCAATAATTTTTAGAATTAAAGTAAGAGTATTTTCAATCAAAAACACTGTGATAATTGCTTTGTATTTAGTTGCTCAATCCCATACAAGTTTTCAGATTTTTAAAAGGATGTAAATAGTCTCATCACAGTAATACCCAGATTGCATGATTATGGTGATAAACCTTGCTTTAAAAGATCGGTTAAATTTGAATGAAAAAATGGAATAAAACTAGCTTTCAATAGCTCCTTCACCTGAGCTATTTTTAAATATTGATTGACGGGAAATTTTAGTCTTAATTGAAAATTTCCCTTGAAACATAAAATCTGAGTTCAAATTCAAAAAATTAAATATTTGTACTTGTATATTGGATGGAAAAGTGTCACCCCTAGTTATATTAACTATAAACGGTGAAAATGTGCTTTAGGTCCCCTACTGGACGCGTTTTCAAAATCGCCGATGCCATACGAAAATTCTACCGCTGTTTCAAAGTGAAACTTAATTAGCGACCAATGAAAAGCTAAAACAAAGTAATTAATGAGCATGCGCGAAAAATCGCTTCAAATTCGCGTGTTGGTGAAGTAGGGGATTTAAAGAGCAATTGAACCGTTTGGCTTTCTAATGGAATGAACAACTATCAAAACTATTTCTGAATTAAACTGGTTATCTTAACTAAAATAATATTTTGTAATTTTAATGCCCTCATAATTCTAATAAAAATTTCTACTTTTTGGAAGTCTTATTTTTCCACCTTTTTTGTAATGATATCTAAATAAGAAAAAAACTAAGTCACAGATTGATGTTTTATTTTAAATTAAGATATTTTTATAAATAGCTCTGAACTCTTTTTGTTTCTTAATCTGCAGAATTTTCAAAAACAATTGAATAAATTTTTGAAAGATAAAATTTTGATTTTGCTTTATCATTTAATATTTGATGAGTGATTTTGCAATTTCTTATTTTTTCTTTGACTTTCGAACAAATTCAAATGATCTACTTCAATATTTTAAAGCTATTTCTAAGTCAGTGAACTTTTCAGAATAATTAGTACACAGCTAATGCGAATAGAAGTCCTTTTTTAATTATTACTTATTTAGTAATCGACATTAAATTCCTTAGCAAGAAATAACGTTGTGCAATAGAATTCAACAACATTCATTGATTTTGACGATTCTTATATATAAAGCTTTAATTTAAAACAATTAAAAATATAATAAATACCCCAGTGGAATCTAAACTTTGGTTGCCATCAGCCAGCTTGATCATTTCACGAGCACTGCTCACGTTTGATATTCGTATATCTCCCTTTACTGAAGTCATTCCTGCATTCTTTTTCGATATACATTCTTCACAAATCCAGAATAATTGCTCAATCTTGTAATGCATAATAAGATCATATAAATCTTCTGGGAAAGCAGTTTCAGAAATGAAAAAACACTTCTCACAGTCGTCACACTTCAACACTTTAGGGAAGCTCATTGTGCAACTACAGAAAGGGGAAGTCCCGTATCTTCAAAGCAAGCAAGTTTAATTGAATAAACTAGACCTCATATATTGAAATCAATTTTTTTTTTCAAGAGTTTGACTATTGAGCAGCTTTACTATTTCAGTAAATACAAATACTAAGACATTAAGTTGCCTGCTACTCCCGCGAAGTTTGAAATAAAAGTAACTTAACTTTCAGTTTC